>PVLD010001357.1:0-107859 GCA_004027595.1 Dinomys branickii
CCGCTCCCTCATTCCAGCACTCGCAGCTTCAGTTTCGGAGGCCTATACTCAAGGGAGCCTCCTGACTTGGCCAGGGGAGAGCGGAGTTCTGAGAGCTGGTCCGAAATCAGAGTGGAGAAAGTGTAGCCCAGAAAAGAGGCAGCAGCAGTCAGGAGGTGTTGTTGAACCCAGTGTGAGGATGAGAAGTTACAACAGCCACTAAAACAGAATCCCCACTCTCCATCAACCTTTCTCATCAGTACCCGCAGGCAAGGTGAAGACAAAGCAACCAGTACACAGCCCACCACACCTAGCCCTACACCTGCCCCAAGGCTGTGGCCTCCTACCTCTCCAATGTGTGAGCAACTACCAGCAGGGAGCAGCGGAGAGCAGCAGCAGCAACCTCAGGGCCACAGCAGCTCCCAGGGATCCAGCCAAAGAACAAACAGGAACTGGAGCACAACAGTAAGAGAGAGCTGCAGATGGAGGTGGATCACACGGCCCCAAGCCCTTCTCACTCCAACACAAGCAGGAAGCACAAAATGAGTTACCAGGCTTCAGCTCCCACCCTGAACTTCCTCTGTGAGCCTTGAGTCTTGGTGACCCGAGCACTCAACATGTGTTCTTGACAGCAACAGGCTGAGTCCACAGGCTTCAGGGCTCACCCTAAACTACTAATATGAGCACCAAGAGGGACTTCATACTGCTTGCATATATGAACCTTGTATGAACCCATAGAGACAAATTATGTGAAAAGCAGCAGTCCTGGAGTCCCAGAGACAACAACATACTCTACACAGCAGACCCAAGAAAATCCTCCAATTCTTTCCTAGAACTAATAACTAAACTTAGTACACACCCTGGACTACCACAGTGAGCATGGGTGGGGGAGACCTCACGCCACTTGTGCCCAGCCTAATAAGTGCACCCAGTGCTAAGCTCCAAGGGGTTGGGAGCGGAAACACTGGAGATCAAGAGGTGGGAGGAGGTGAAGACCTGGAACTAGGGTGCAGACCCAGCTCCCTAACTGGGTGGGGATAGCCTCCAAAGAGTCATAGGCAGCCTGTAGGGAGACACTAGTGGCCTATGAGGGGACCCGGGGGGCCTTGACTGGGAACTCAGCAGCCTGAGGGGAGAGGGGGCTCCCTCCAGGCTACATAAGAACCCTGAAGACCTGGACCGGACTTCCAGCAGCACGGCAACAGGGCAGAACCCAGCAGTCTGCAGGGGCTACCCCATGAACTTGACTGGGCACCTGGGCGCGCCTCAACGGGGTGGAGCCCAGCAGTCCAATGGGGTGACCCTGAGGACTTGACTGGGCCTCCGGACATGCTGTATCGAAGCAGAGCCTGGCGGTTCACTGGGTAACCCTGCCTACTTGACCAGACCGCCTATGGGCTTGAGGGCTTGTCAATAGGGGCTTGACCATAGTGAACCTGGTTTCCTGCCTATCTACTGTCTTTGAGGTGCTTTTCTACCTCCTGCCATAGCAATTTGCGTACACCTATGTTTGTTACAGCATAATTTGAAGCAGCCATGTCTCTTCCCAATGTGAGGGCCTGAGGGAGTAAATAAACCATAAAGTACAGTTATTATCAGAGGAAAGACGACTGATTTGGAGGTAGAACAACAGAGATGAAGGTGGAGAAAACTGATTAATCAAACGAGCCATCATCTGTATAACTGAGTAACAAATGTGAAGATAACATTATGTAATACAGCATCCCGTGTTAATTCACTACTATCTTCTCTATAATTTGGTATTTCTTTATTGTTTTTGTGTTAACAAATGCAAAGATAACATTATGTAATACAGCATCCAGTGCTAATTCTCTACTATCTTCTCTATGATTTTGTATTTCCTGTATTTTTTTGGTGTTATTATGGTTTATATGTCTCCAATCTTGTCTTTAAAATAAAAAATAAAGAAAATAATAAAAACGATACAGGGTTTCAAACCAAATGATAGGGATTAAAAGTGGTTGTTATGTTACATATTGTTATCTTAAACAAAGTTGCTCAGATTACCAGATGTAAGATTAGAGAAGTAATCAAATGATTAAAGAGAATAAGAAAATAATAATTTAAAAGAACATTAGAGACAATACATAGTGTCACTAGGAATGATTGTAGGAATTCACCAATGGTTTTTATATTGCAAATTGTTGTCCTCACATAAGTTGCTCAGATTATCAGATACAAGCATGCAAAATTGGTCAAAATAGTATAAAAAAAAACTTTTAATCATTAACTGTTCCCCTCAACAAACCATCAGACACCAACACTAGGTGTGTGTGTGTGTGTGTGTGTGTGTGTGTGTGTGTGTGTGTGTGTGTAATGCCCTAGTATTTTCTTTTCCTCCTTTCCCTCATCCCGGTTTCAACAACTTACTTTTGAATAACCAATGGCTCAAAGAAGAAATTAAGATGAAAATTTATAAAGATTTCTTAAAATAAAATGGAGATACAACACACCAAACCCTATGGGATAAATCCAAGCAGCACTAAGAGGGATATATAGCAATCGATGCCCACATTAGAAAAATAGACCTCCTATTTTAAAAACTCTATCACTATATCTCAAGGAAGTAGGAAAACAAGAAAAAGCTACATGGAAAGTTAGCAGAAAGTTGCATGCTTTTATATCTGGTAATCTGAGCAACTGATCTGAAGACAACAACATGCAATGGAACAACCATGGTGAATTCCTACCATCTTGTCTAGTGAAACTGTATTATCTCTAATGTTTTATGTAATAATTTTTAAATTCTATTTAGTGGTTTGAACAATCTTCCATTCTTACATGTGGTAATCTGAGCAACACAGTTGAAGGTAACAATATGTAATACAACAATCACTGTTAATTCCTATCATTTTGTCTTAAAACCCTGTATCACTTTAAATGTTCTTGCTTTGTTTCGTTTATGTTTGCAATGTTGGTATGCTCCTATTGTTCTTCTTTTTCCTCATTTAGTACTCTCTTTAAAATAAAAAATTATAAAAAGGAACGCTAGGAAGAGTCACTAACTCAGCTCCATACAGGAAAATCCCCTGTTCTGTATTCAAACCTGCTTGTTTCCCCATTTGATCTAATTTAATCAATTTTACCTGAGCAATTATGCTTGCAATCTTATTGGCTGACCACAGTTTTGTCCCACCTTGTGCCCACCTTTCAAGTTCCAATGTTTCCCCCTTGGACCTGTCTCACCTCATAGATTTGCTCTGTAACAAAACCCTAAAAGAGGCAGGTCCTTGACAACCCACTTGGGTCCCCTTCTGTTGCTCTCTCTTGAGCAGAAGCTTTCTTTCCTTCAATAAACATATTCTGCTCTTTAAAACAAAGTTAGTG
Organism: Dinomys branickii; assembly: GCA_004027595.1. Lineage (NCBI taxonomy): Eukaryota > Metazoa > Chordata > Mammalia > Rodentia > Dinomyidae > Dinomys > Dinomys branickii. The sequence goes on from PVLD010001357.1 coordinate 3,328, forward strand.
GAAAGAAATAATAAATATCAGAGTAGAAATGAATTTAATGGAGACTAAAAAGAGCAATACAAAGGATCAATGAAATAAAGATTGAGCTGGTTCTGGGATAAACAAAGTAAACCCTTCCCTAAATTAACAGAAAAAAGGAAACATTAAAAACTCAAGTGATAAAAAGGGGAATGTATCTGATGTCGAGAGGTATGAAAGATTCTCAGAAACCATTCTGAACAATTATATTCCAAACAACTTGATAATCTAGATGAAATGGGCAGATTCCTAGACACACACGCCTTACCAGGGTTGAATCATGAAGAAATAAAAAACCGAAACAGACCAATCACAAGTCATGAAAATCAATCAACAATAAAAAGCTTACCATGAAAGCAAAGCCCAGGAACTGATGGCTGTACTGCTGAATTCTAAACATTTAAAGAAGGGCTAATATCAATTCTCCTTGTGTTATTTTAAAGAGTAAAAGAGGAAGGAATTCTTCCTAACACATTCTTCAAAGTCAGCATTACTATGATGTCCAAATCAATAAGGACACATGCGCACACACAAAAAAATTGTAGGCCAATATTCTTCATGAGCATAGACACAAAAATCCTTCTCAAGAAAATACTAGGAGCCGGGCATGGTAGCGCATGCCTGTAATCCCAACACTCAGGAGGATGAGGCAGGAAGATCACTGTGAGTTCAAGACCAGCCTGGACTACAAAGTGAGCTCAATGCCAGCTTGAACTGCATAGCAAGACCTTATCTCAAAAAGACCAAAAAAAAAAAAAAAAAAAAAAAATTATAGGAAACCAATTCCACCAGCACATTTAAAACATCAGTCATTATGATTAAGTAGGATTAATCCCAGGGGTGCCAGGACTGTTCAGTACAGTATATGCAAATCAATGAACATGATATAACAGATCAACAGAATGAAAGATAAAAGCCATATGGTCATCACAACTAATAGAGAAAAGAACTTGTAAAAAATTCAATATCCTTTCATGATAAATATGTATGCTGAATAAGTTAGGCATACAAGAAATGTAGTTCAGCATAATAAAAAGTCATTTATAATAAACCAACACCTAACATCACATTGAATGGCTTTTTGTTTTTTAAAGACTTGGAAAAAGACAAGCATGCTGATTCGCACCATTTTTATTCAACATAGTGCTGGAAGTTCTAGCCAGAGCAATCAGGCAAGAGAAAGAAATAAAGGCAATTCAAATTAGAAAAGTCAAATTGACACAGATTTGGAGATTACCAGATCTTATAAATAAATACCAAAATTTCCATCAAAAAATTAGAATACTATAAATAAATTTAGCAAAGTTGCAGTATACAAAAATCAACAAAATAACTAGAACCATTATTTTATGCCAATAGTAATTATCTGAAATAGAAATCAAGAAAGCAATCCAATTTAATATAGGTATTAAACAATATTTATATACAATGGTACCTGAGTTCATGAATTTAATTCTTTCCATGATTCTGGTTGCCAAGTGAATTGGGTAAGAACCAAATCAAATTCAACAGTCAGGTCTAATGTTAACCTTATGAGGAAATTTGATTTGGTTCTCATCCAATTCAGTCTGTGACCAGAATCACGTAAAGAATTAAGTTTGTGAACTGAGCTACCACTGTAATATTATAATATATAACATATTGTATATGAATTTAACCAAAGAGGCAAGAGCTCAATAAAGATTATAAAACATCAACGAAAAAAATTGAAGAAGATATCAAAAAATGAAAGACGTCCATGTTCATAGATAGGAAAAATCAATGTTATTAAAATGTCCATTATATCCAAAGCAACTTATAGATTCAAGGCAACACATCTCAAAATATCAATGACATTCTTCATAGAACTAGAAAAAAACAAATTCATACAGAATCACAAAACCAAACTAAGCCAAACCAAACCAAACCAAGCCAAGCCAAGCCAAACCCAACCCAACCCAACCTAACCGTGAATGGCCAAAGCTGTTCTGAGCAAACAAAAAAGGAGACATTAGTTTACCTGACTTCACAAAGGTGTAGTAATCAAAACTGCAGGGTATTTTCGCATAAAAACAAACACAGATGAATGAACAGAGACTAGATGCAGCACACATCTATGCCAACTGATTTTCAACAGTTTCTAAGAATATACACTAAAGAAAGGAGAAAGTCTTTTCAATAAATGGTGCTGGGACCCTTTATGTACACACTCAGAAACATGAACCTAGACTCCTGCCTCTTACCAGTTACAAGAATTAATTCAAAATGAGTTAAAGATTCAAATAAAAGAACTCAAACTATGAAATTACCAAAAGAACACACAGGGCAAATGTCTGGTATATTGCAATGGCAAGGATTTATTGGGCAAGATACCAAAACCAAAGGGATCCCAAATAGATAAATGGAATTAAACTATTACTGCATAGCAAAGTAAACAGAATACAGAGTCAACTACAGAATATTTGTAATATATCCATCTGACAAAAGGCTGATAGCTAGAATGTATAAAGAATTTAAAAATACAATAGCAAATAATAATCCACTTAAAGTAAGCAAGGTGTGGTCATGCGCTCCATCACCCCAGTGCTCTGGCAAGCTGAAGAAGGAAGTTAACAGCCATGGCAATTTACTGACTCAGAGACTCTGTCTCAAACTACACTAAGGGCCACAGTATTTACCACAGTGTGAAGGGCCTCCACTGAATCCCCACTACCAACTCCCCCCTCAAAAAGGAAAACAGATCTACATACGCATTCTCACAAGAAGACAAATGACTGATTAACAGATACATGAAAAAACACTCAGCATCAATAATCATCATGGAAATGAATGAAAATCACAACCACACTGATATACCACCTCACTGCAGTAACAACTATTTTTTTGTTTTATTTTGTTTTTGCTCCCTTTGAGACAAGGTCTTGCTACGTGGTTCAGGCTGGCCAGGAGCTAACTTTGCAGCCTAGGCTGGTCTCGAACTTGCAACCAATCCTCCTGCCTCAGCCTCCTGAGTACTAGGATTACAGGCATGTGCCACCACACTCAGCTAAGAATAAGGGTTATCAGAAAAACTAAAGATAACAATTGATGGTGAACAGGAAAAAGAATACCTGCACAAGGTTGATGAGAATGTCACTTAGCGCTGTAATTAAGGAAAACAGTATGCAAGTTTCTCAAAAAATTAAAATAAAACCATCATATGATTCAGCAATCCCACTTACTGATATAGAGTCAAAGTAAATGAAATTGGCACGCTGAACAGAATCTGCTTGCTAATTTTCACTGTAGCACTATTCCTAATGGTCAAGATATGGAAACAACCTAAGTGTCCATCAACTGATAAAATATAGTTTATATACACAACAGACTACTATTCAGTAGTCATAAAAAGAATAAAAATCTTGTCATTAGCAATATGCAGAGAGCCAGAGGTCACTATGTTAAGTGAAATAAATCACAGAGACAAGTATGACATGATCTCACTCATCTGTGGAATCTAAGAAAGCTGATCTTAGAGAAGTTGAAGAAGAGAAGCCAGGGTCAGTGGGGAAGGGAGGGATGGTGCAAGGTTGATCAGTGGGCAGTAAGTTACAGTTAGAGCAAGAAGCTGTAGGGTATTACTACACAGTAGGCTGACTATATAGCTAACAATTACATATCATACATTTAAAAAAACTCAAAGAAAGGATACTGAAAGTTTTCACCACAAATGGTAATTGTTGAGTAGATATATATGCTTAACCTGATTCGAGCATTTTATAGCTTGGTATAAACATTGCTTGGTACCCTCATTAACACACATAATTTTTTTGTATATCATTTAAACATAAAAGATAATCCAATTATTAGACTCAAAATTTAAAAAACCTCACACAGCTGCAGTGATAGTGGCCATCCCAGAGTTACTGGGGAGCTTCTTGTGTGCTAAGAGACCACTCTACCACTCAGACACACCCGCAGCCTGGAAGTAGAGCTGAGCTGCTTCAGGCAACACATGGATGACAGCTGCCCAAGAATTAGCTGTGGAAACAGCATTAGTTTGGCATCAACACTGACTTCATGATAAACATTCCTGAACCTCCATTTTTTAAATTTCTACACATGGCGATTATATAATCTACTTAGGAGTTACTGTGAGAATTAAGTGAAATAACATAAATAAAAGCATACTATAGTACTTAACACATGTAGTTTACTTTTTTCTGTATCACCTACTCTTTCAAACAAATCAGCAAAGACATCACAGAAATATCACATTTTATTCCAAGCGTATGATGTATTTAAAAAGAGAGTGAACTGATCAACTTCTGTTAGATCCTGTTACTCCACCAAGATGGCCTGGATATCACAATGAATGTACCTGATCAGCATATCCACTTAGGATCAACTTGAAGTGTACATAATTCCTCCATTTACCTCGCTGAAGTGTCCCCTGCTTTGATTCAGCCATTCTCTTTCAACATGTGAGGAAAGATAAACTAAAGGCCATGATGAGGTTATTTAAAGCCTTACATTTCTGCATTTTAAAAGAATATCCAGCCAGGTGTGGCAGCACATCCTGTAATCCCAGCATTCAGGAGGCTGAGAACTGGGCTACACAGCAAGACCCCGTCTCAACAAACACACACAACAAATAAAAGAATGCCTGCAGAGATAAGCATGACAGAGCTCCTACGATGACAATTCTGTCAGCAAAAATTTAAAATAATCTAGTGAAAAGGAATCTTTAAAAGAAGCATTGAGTTCTAATTTATTTATGAATATGGCTAGTCCTGAACAAACTGTACTGGGCTACAGGGCCATGGCTTATTTGGTACAAGATAATACTCATTTTTCATGCCTGTATGTCAAGCGTAACTCAGAGCAGATCATCAAAAAAAGCCTACTTTGTGGGCTCTACTAATGTACCCTTGTTAATGTGCTCATACATACTATATTCCCTGCAGAAAACAAGTGGTTCAGATAATAAAAAGAAGATTAATTAAATTAATGTAACCCAAATATCTTCACAATTAGCAGCTTTGCTGCTTTGAGTATTAGATGAAATTCTACAAAAAGCATTGTATTCCACTTTACTACTCTATAGCAAATAAGTGATAATCAGCATAATTAGTAATCTAACAATAGGATAGGTATTCTGTGAGTAATTCACCCAAATATGGATTAAAATAATGAATCGAGAAAAAGCAAGCAGAAACCATCATGATCTGGTTTTGCAGAAAAGGCCTCCTTCAAAAGTCTCCATTTTATTATTGTCCTGCTGAGAGTTACGCAGAGGGGTTCTGATCCCCATCTACTCGCTATTCACCGGAAACCTACTAGATTTAATTAAGGAGTAGGATTTCATGATCAGCTAGTTAACAGACTAATGCAGGTAGTGTGAATTCCAATTTCTTGGATCTTATTTTCTGCAAGATGAGGTGAGTGGGGGGTGTGACAGGCAACTTGGCAAGATCCTGCCTTAAAATATAAAAGGACTCAGAATGTAGTTCACTGTGAAGGCCCTGAATTCAATTCTGAATACAAGCGACAAGGAGAGAAAAAGAGGAGGGAAAAGAGAAGGAGGAGGTAGTAGTGAGAAGGAGGAAAAGGAAGGAGTTGTTTCACTAGGTGCTCTATGGCAGCATATTATTAGTACAGTTTACCAAACAGTCAGTGAAATATTCTGAAGATAACTGGTTGCTGACAGAATGTAAATTCAATTCAGGTTCAAAACAGGGTAACAACTGTAGGTTTTCTTCATAAAATAAGCTTACTCTACAGAACTGAAGAATGTGAGGTGACCCACAGTCTAATTGACAAGCAGTGCTCTATAAGGCAGTGTCTTGGTTACTTTTCTCATGGCTGGGACAAAATACCTGACACAAGTTAAAGGAGGAAAGGTTTATTTTAGTTCAAAGCTTAGTTCAGTTCATAGTCATCTGGCTCCAAGACAGGGCAGCATGGGAGAGGGCCCCGGAGGAGGAAAAACAGTCCCTGGCAGGACAAAAAGTGGCCAGCAATAAGTCTCCCTCTCCCTTTTATTGAGTCCTGGCTATAAGCTTATTGGTTGGAGCCACCTGCACCCACACTGGGTCTTCCCATTGTCCACATCCAGCTAGATGTTAGACCAATCTGTGGACTAGATGCTCTAGATCCAGCCACCTCTGACAAGCCCTACCTAATAAGCACAGGAGGCTTCGGGGGAAAATCTAGATACAAGCCCTAATGCCCAGGTTTTGAGCCAGAGCTCCACATTTTATCTTAACAGTATTTTGTGGGACATACAGTGCTAAATTCTTTCCACATTTTTCTAGTGTATGAAGAAAATGTCAGAAAAAAACCATATAATTGCTCAAAGTTGAGAACATATGACAAACATTAGTAGATAAAGCACATCTACAAAGGAAAGATTCAGCTCAAAGCAAAATGTTCCTCTAATGTTAAAAACCAAAGAATTCAAAGCTAGTAATTTTTCACTAATCTACACATTAAAGAGACTTCATTAATAATGTCTGATGCCATTAAAAAAACTGATGATACAACAAAAGTACAAAGAAAAATATCATTTAATCCATAATCTGAACTGACAATGACAGAGAAAGTCAAAGCTTTTGAAATGTTAGTGAAAACAGCTTTATAAAAGCTTGTCACAGTACTCAAAGCAAACATCTGATCCAATTATTCATTGCTAATAACTCAGGGGAAAAGATAACACCAGGAAATAAATTAAGTTTTAAATTTTTAATAAGGACTGATTTTTAAGTGGACTTAAAGTTTCTTATTTTTCTAAATTTTCTGAATCTCAAACCCGAAATTCTCCTAAACTGACTTTTCTACACTTGATTTCCTGGTTTCAATTATTTTCAGTTTTTTAGGCAGGATTTCACTTTGTATTTCAGGCTGGCTTTGAATTCATTAGCATCCTGCCTCAGCCTCTACAATGCTGGGTTTAAAGGCATGTCCCACTACAAATAGCTCAACATTTTAATTCTTCAGACAGTTGTAGTTATCTGGTCTAGCACAGTAGGAACACTATCTGTACTAGGTTCATGAGCAATGAAAACAGGACACTTGGAGCCAGCTCTAGCAGATCAGCGTTCTACTAGTGCCCTGCTATGACTGCATCACCTTCCAGCTTGGTCTTTTTCTTTTCAAGCCCCATCTCCAGTTCCTCATCTTTCATGGAAGATACGTAATAAACCTATTAAAGAGGATCTCTTTCCTCTGTATTCATATAGCTTGAACTGTTTATGAGCCATCTGCACTTAGCATTCCTATTTCCTGATACTACTGCGATTTTTTTATCGATGATTTTTTAAAACTAATGAACTGAGAAAAAAGTAAGCAGAAACCATCATGATCTGGTCTTTCCAGAAAAGGCCTCTTTCAAAACTCTCCATTTTATTCATAGGCCGCTGAGAGTCATGCAGAGGGGTTCTGATCCCCACCCAGTTGCTATTCACCGGAAACCCACAAGATTTGCACCTTAAATCTCAATTCACTGTAGATTCCTGGGTGGGAATGTAAATTAGCACAACCCTTCTGGAGGACAATTTGGAGCACCTTTCAATAATTTTAAAGTAAGCATGCCCAGCAGTTTTTCTTCTCAAAAATTTCCCCAAAGAAATAATAATTAGGGGTATGTGTAAAGATTTAATAACAAAGATATTTAAGAGAAAGCTATTTTTAATTTCAGAAAATTGGAAACTCCAAGTACAACTACAAAGGATTAATTAATTATAAACTTAGAAATAAAATATTATGTAGCTAATGAAAACATTGCTTCAGCAATTTTTAGAACACTGAAAAGTTATAAAACCAATCCAGAATAACAAGTCTATCTATTAATTTTGGGAAAAAGTCTGTATGCTTATATAGAAAATGTGCTTTTGAAATTATTCTTTCTGCTAATATAATTATATTCTGGTTTTTCTGTAATCACTGTGCATCACTCTTTGCAATTAAAATCTAAAATTTAATTGAAGTTCTGGGAAGCTAGATATCCATTACTTATCTGCGCGCCCACGTGCTTCAGGAGCACGCAGGTGGGTGTGCTGTTCAAGCTTTGTTTCTAGTGATGGTCTGAATTCCAACTTAGGACCTTTGAGTCATAGAAATATGGAGGAAAGGTAAAATTTGTAACGTCAGGATATGTGGATTGTGGGTTATTTCAGCAAAGGGAGAGAGGGGAGGGGAAAGGTGAGGAGGGGAGGGGAGAAGAGGGAAGAAAAAGGGAGGGAATTTGCTATCCAGAGTTAGTCCGCATTTGCCTTTTAGGGGTTGGTGCACGGGATATATAGCCTCAAACTGAGCATTCTCAGGAATGCGCCAACCTTTCTACTTGAGGTGAGTCTCCAACGTGCATGTGTATATATCTCTCCAGTAAAAGCTCTTTGCTTGGGGAGGCATTCCTTTGGGAATCATCTCCAGGCTACTTCTATAGCTTAGCCATTGTAAGCGCACTGCTGTAAATATAGGTATACAGGTATCACTGTAGTACGGTGTCGTGCCCATTGACAGACTACTGCATAAAGAAAATGTGGTATATATACACAACGTCATTCAGCCACAGAGATGGATGAAATCCTGTCATTTGCAGCAAAATGGGTAGAACTTGAGGTCATAATTTTATGTAGAAGTAAATAAAACACAGAAAGCTAGATATCAAATGGTTCCTGTTCTGTAAGTTGAAGACTTAAAGACTGTGACAGAGGACTGCAAGTCTGAGCTCAGCCTGGGCAATCTAGCAAGTTAGTGAGACTCTGTCAAAATCTAAAGTGGGGGGATGCAAAGGCCCTAGGTTAAACCGAAGGACTGGGAAAAGGCAGACTTTGTGGAGATGGGAGTAGGGGTGGGGGCTGGGAGTAAAGCAATCAAAACTAACATGATGTACACATGTCCCAACTCTCCATAACGAATGTAACTACTATGTACCGCAAACATACACCTGCAAACCAAAGAATTATCTCTAGGGCACTTGTCATTTATTGTAAGTAATAAACGTTTCTTTTCTCTTTTATCTCTATATTGTGCTTATCAGCTTTGCCCTCATCAGCAGGTGAGACCATTGTGTCTGGCTTCACACTGACCTTCTTCACCAGTAAGTATCTGGATAGTCCACTCTGTCATAGAGAATCACAGCACAATCCCTAACTAAAACCACATTCTCATCTTTACAAAACATTGACTCATTCTAGCCCAGTATGTAAGTACACTTTTACTTCTATCGTATTTCTTTTTCTTGCAAACATTGTTTCATTAACTTTAAGAAATCCAAGTCATACATTAAAATTAATACATTAATAGCAAAGGAAAATAATACTGTAAAGAGGAGTACATAATAATCTCAGACTCAGGATGAGAAATGAGGCAATACTTTCAACATTATAAAATGAACATAACTTCACATTTCTTTTATAGTCCTTTTACTTGTTCTCATTTTCTTCCTGTTTTCTTTTTACCTTGGCATTTCAATTCAAAAATGAGTAATTGTGATCTTTGCAACAATATATAACTCCCCAGTGAAGTAATGAGAGCCTCGTTTGATCACACTTTAGTCAGGCTCTTTGGAGTCCTCTTTCTGCCAGGTGTCTGCCTGTAGTCCAGCGGCTCTGCCACTTAGTCCAGTTTAGTACCAACCCCACTGAGCTGCTTTATCAGGAATCTCCCCTTGGTATCTAAACAAATTCCCGATCTCCCACCTTTGGTCTTTTCACCACGGCCTGCTTTTCTAACAATGACCTTGTCAAGTCCCTCTAGCTAGAATTCCCAAATCACTGATGTATCTGTCTCCTAGTAATCTTCTATCCATAACCATCACTCCACTCCTTGGCTAGGTACCTCTCCACTTGTCACTGTATTAGAAGTTGAGGCCCATCTTTCTCTTTTCTACTACAAAACTCCAATGTAGTAGTCCCCTTTGAGTAAAGCCTGACTTTGACTTACCATTCTTTAAGTGTCATAAATAATCTTTAACAGCAATAGTCAATAAATTCCTACAACTCCAAGGCAAAAAAATCAGATTTTTCCTTTTGAAGCAAAAATGGAAATGTTGGTCTCTCCTCAATACGCTAAACTTTAGACTTAGAGTAGATTCACTATCAGCAGGTAAATATCTAAACAAATAAAATTTTATTCAATGAGAATAAAAGTTTATTTATGAGTTAGGTGTATATATATCTGTACTGGTGTACTATAGTTATATCTCATTCATATATAAAATATATCTCCAAGAAAAGGAACCTCAAGTTGGTAGAGATTCTATGAAGTTCCTAGCTGCTATAAATGAGCCAACCAGCTGTCAAGATTTATATGCTGCACGCTTAGAGAATGTGGAAATTGTCGTAATTATTGTGGGATTGATGATACAGTAAAAATGGTAGTGGACCCTCAAAGACAGGCAAAAAGTGATTCCTCCTATCAAAACAAGGGGAAAAGTAGGTTCTGCAAAATATATAACGCTTTCAACGAGTCACCTTCTGTCTCTTTCTCCCTCCCCTCCTTCCTCTCTCCCCTACCTCCCAAAACAGGGTCTCGCTATGTATTCCAGGCTGGTCTTAAACTCACTTACGTCGCACAGGGAGCCTCAAACTTGTGGCAATCCTCCTGCCTCGGCCACCCAAGTGCTGGGACTACAGGCAGGTACCACCACACCTGACTTCAAGTTTCTAGAATGGATTACCAACTTTTAAAAGGAGATTATTGCTAAGGGCTATTCAGCAAATCACACTGGGCCAAATTTTGGGTATATATCACATTTCATGGGAACAATCATGCCCATTTGCATAATCTATGCCTGTTTTATCAATGCAGTGACAGAGCTGAGTTGCCCTCAAAGTGTAAAGTATTTATTACCTTTTTAATAGAAAAAGGGCAGATTTTCATGAGAAAAAAGTCTGCTGAGCTAGTGGCTTTCATTGGCTCACTATAAACAATTCCTACCAAACTACCCTACTGTTTTCTTTTGGAAAGTTACTGTACTGGTAGAACAGGAAAATGTACATAGACTGTAGCAAGTCACATCACACACAATAACCTTGATACAATTCATACATGAGATCTGAAGCCTAGCAAAATTAGGGGAGGCCATACTTGGAAATTAAGGACCTTTAGTTTTCTAAAGGCGTATTACTTAGGATATTTTATAGCATCTAGTCCATCATGTTTGGATCTTACTGTAATCTTCAAACTCCATGAGTTTAAGTTAAGTATATCTAGATAAAGCCAAACAAGATTGACTGAATAATTAAACATTAACTATTCCTTCCAATAAACCAATAGAAATTAGTAGTACAATTATCTTAACTATCGTGTGTGTATGTATGTGTGTGTATATATATGTGTGTGTACATATACATATACATATACAGACGTAGTCTTACATACCTGGTAATCTGAGCAACTACTTTGAAGATAACAATATGTAATACAATAACCACTGTTAATTTCTTATCATCTTATTTTGAAATTCTGTATCATTTTTATTGTTTTTGTATTATTTTGTTTTCTCTTTAAAAAATAAAATAAAAAAGAAATTATTATGGATGATCACAAAAAATAAATTAAGTATATCTAAAGATGTAGCCAGGAACTTTAATTTTAACATACATATATAATGTGAGAGGTATCTCTTCCTCCATCCCTGTTTAATGTTAAAATGATTGCTTTTACTGAACAATAATTCAACAACTATTACTAAATTTGTCTTTAAAAAAATTCTAGTATAGAGGGGAAAAAAAAGAGGCTTTACAGTCAGTAACACTGGAGCTGAACCCTAACAACTGCCTAAAACTTGGGAACACTGCTTAACTTCATGGAATGTCTATTTCCCAATTTGTAAATAGCAATTAATACTTATGGAAAGGTGAAATAAGTGACATATAATCTATAACATGAAAAGTGCTTTTTATACCTTTTCCAACTCCCTAGAATGGCAAAGATCTTACTTTATTCTGTTATCTGGATTGGCTTTTATCATACAACAGGGGTGATGAACCTTTTAGAGCTTTTAATGATAACAAATGGCCTGCTACAGCATGTATGTCACAGATTTGCCACCACTGTCATTTAATATTTAAATATTTTGAGGACAAACTACTTTTCACTGACTACAACAGACAAAGCTGGTATTCTAAAACTTTTAATAAACAAGAAATACAAAAATAAATACATACACTTTGCCAGAGCTGGACTGTAACTGGTTCAGCCAGAGTAATCCAAGACTAAAACCCTAAAACCTAACCACCTTAAAGCAGGTTCTGGGTGCTAAGCCAGTGTCGCAGGAATATGGAATGACAATGCAGAGAACTCCTGAGGATCTGGGACTAGGAAGAAGTAAGAAAAAAGTTAGGACTCTGGTACTAGTAGGGTAAGAGTGTAGGACAGAAGTCTGGGAGAACAGGGACATCCAGGCTAGGTGAAGGTCCTTAGGAAGTGACAGTAGTCTCTGATACTATAATTAAAACAAAATATATTACTATTAGCCTTATCTCAAATAAGAAACTAGGTCCAAGAGACTGGAAAACGGTTCCCTACCCAAAAGGGATAAGTATGCTAAGCTAGAATTTCACATGTGGTACAGTACAATTTTAGCCAGTAGAAACCCAAAATCTGAGAAAGTAAGCCATATTATCACTGTAGTCTATTGTATTTGAAAAGTTTAAAAAAAAAGAAAGAAAAGTTAAAATCAGCTTCCTTTGAACTAAAAATAATCTTATATAATGGCTAAAACACTGACAACATAAGATGATAGAGGACTGTGGTTCAACAAGAACCCACACTCATTCCCAGTGGAGAAGCAAAACAGTACAGATCGATTAAGTTTGTTACAAAACTGTATATAATGGTACCCTGGCTTATGAACTTAATTTGTTTTAGCATTTTGAGGAAGATAGCTGCATTTGTGTTTGTGTGGGAAGATGGCCACGGTCATGCCTATTACCTGATGTGGAGTTTGCAAATGGAAGCAACATTTTGCTGAATGCGTTTTTATAGTAATACCCCAATTCATAAATGCTTCAATTTGCAAACCAAATTATTTGCAAACAGAAGTATTCGTGAATCGAGGTATTAAAATACCATCTTACCATGTGATACAGCAATCATGCCCCATTGGTATTTGTCTTAGTTTTCTCTCACTGCTGAGACAAAATACTTGACACCCCAAGTTAAAAGGAGGAAAAGTTACAGTCCATAACGGACTGGCTCCAAGGCAGGGTGGCGTGACAGGGAGGCATTGCAGAGGAGAAACAGTTCATGACAGGCAGAAAGTAGCAAAGCAGGCAAGCAGGTAGACAAGCCTCTTTCTGTCCCTTATATTGTATCCTAGCTACCAGGAAGAGGGCAATGGCAAATCAATCAGTGGACTAATTCAGTAATTAATTCCACCATTGTACCATGAATTAATGACACACTCTAGATTCAGCCACCTCTGAAAAAGCCCCATCTGTGGTTTCATGAGGCTTTGGGAGGACACCTAGACACAGCTGTAACAGTGTACAAAGGAGTTTAAAACTTACTACTACAAAAAACCCACACATGAATATTTATAGCAGCTTTAGTCATAATTGCCAAAACTTGAAAACAAAGATGTTTTTCAAACGATGAGTGGATAAACAAACTGTGAGACAGTCATATAACAGAATGTTATTCAATGATAAAAAGAAATGAACTATGAAGCCATGAAACGATATAGAAAAATCTTGAAAGTACATTGTTAAGTGAAAGAAGCTAATCTAAAAAGGCTACATACTTTATGACTCCAACTATTTAACATTACAGAAAGGGTAAAACTATGGATACAGTTAAAGAAAAATACAGGGATATTGAGGGAAGTGTGAATAGGTGCAGCTCCAGAGATGTCAAGGGCCGTCAAACTCTTCTGCTTGGTACCATAATGGTGGATATTGCTCATACACTTGTCCAAATCCACTGCAGATACAATACAGAGTCAACATCAATGTAAACTATAGATTTTAGTTAATAACATCGACTCCTCAACTATAAAAACTCTACCACACTAACACAAAATGTCGGTAAACGGGGAAACTGGGGTGGTGGTGAGAACTACAGAAACTCTCTGTATCTTCTTATCCCCGAAGAACTACATTACTTCAATACATAACCCGACCTGTTTCCCAGTTTTCTTTGAGATCTTCAGAGCATCTAAACTTCCCTTCCTTGTCCCCATAAGCCTCATGCTGGCACACTGCTTCCTAATGAGGTTGCACTATAGACTAGTAGAGCTACTGTTTCTTATCACCACCATCACAAAGCCAGAATCACAGGACAGACACAAGTGTGAAAGGGTGATAGGATGAAAAGAAACCAAGAGTCTACTCCAGCAGAAAGATATACACATGCACCATGATTATGCTATTACAGTACATAATTAAACTTTAACAACCGTCTAAGTAATTCACAATTAGAATACTAGGATCAATCATTCTGTCTTTGCTTAAAGGGAAAGCATTCAATAATTTTTCAGATCTTGCCTCAGGTAGTGTTCTTAATGACCATGTAAAACTGAATTCCCTAGTCCTGCTTCACTACAGTTATTGATTTCAAGGCCTTCTTAACCACTTCTTTTCTACTTTCTTTATGGTCTGCCTACCTACCTGCAATGTAAACTTTATGAGGGCTGAAATCCAGTCTTTTCTTGTTGTTCTCTAAGGGGCACAAAATAAACATACTAAGTGAAACAGTGTACTAAATGCCTGCATAATGGAACACTGAAGGATTGACAGGTGAGGGCATTCCCCATACTCCAACTTTAAAATAAGTGGACCCTTGACTTATGAACTCAATTCACTCCTGAGGGATGGCTGTAACTCAGGTGGTCAACTGCAGGCTCAGGCTACTCTACACAGTCTTTAAACTCTCTTCTGTACAGAGGCAGATCTCAGTGTCCTTAGATGCTGGGCCAGGATCTCTCAAATAACTGCATACAGGAAAGGACATTGTAATGTTCCTTCTGAAATTCTTTAAGGGTTAAATCTGTAACTGAGATGATCTGGGAGCACAAGTGGCTGGCATTCAGGTCATAACATAAGAATTTGGTTGTAAGTTAAAACTAAATCCAGACTTCCTGGCAGATGGCGATTGGGTAAGCAGCAGAGAAAGATCCTCTTGGAGGACTGCCATCCAGACACTGAAATATAGCAACATGAGAAAGATAAGAAGGAGAGAAGGGTTTAAAATGAGAATTGAAGCCCTCAGAAAGAGCAAACAAGATCCCTCTCTGAGGAAAAGCTCAGGCGGCCGCCATGGCAGTTAGAAGAAGAGGAGGATAAAGAGGGAGTCACCACTGCATACACACCCTCAACCCACTCCCTCATTACTACACTCTCAGCTTCAGCTTCAGGAGCTCATGCTTGCAGGAGCCTTCCGACTTGGCCAGAGGAGAGCAGAATTCCGAGAGCTGAGCCAAAACTGGAGTGGAGAAAGCACAGCCCAGAAAAGAAGCAATGGCAGATGGGAGGTAGTGTTGAAACCAACTTGACCATGAAAAGGTACAAAAGCGACTAAAGAAGAATGCCCACTCTGCTGCGAATCATTCTAATCAGCGCCCTCAGGCAAGTGGAGACAAAGCAACCAGTACACAGCCCACCACACCCAGCTCTGCACCTGTCCCAAGGCTGTGGCCTGCTACCTCTCCCCTGTAAGAGCAACTACCAGCAGAGAGCAGCAGAGAGCAGCAGCAGTGACCCTAGGGCCACAGCAATTCCCAGGGATCCAGCCAATGAACAAACGGAATTGGAGCACAACAGTAAGAGTGAGGTACAGATGGTGGTGGGACAGATGGTCCCGTGTCCATCTCACTCCAACACCAAGCAGGAAACACAAGCTGTGGTACTAGAGTCTAGCTCCCACCCTGAACTCCCTCTGTGAGCACCTTCAGACTTGGTGCCCTCACACCCAACATGTGTTCCTGAGAGCAATGGGCTGAGTCCACAGGCTTCAGGACCCACACTAAATTACTAATATGAGCACCAAGAGGGACTTCATACTGCTTGCATATATGAACCTTGTATAAACCCATAGCAACAAATTATATGAAAAGCAGCAGTCCTGGAGACCAAGAGATGACAACATACACTACACAGAAAACCCGAGAAACTTCTCCAATGGTCTCCTAGAACTAATAATTAAACAGTACACACCCTTGACTACTTCAGTGCACATGGGAAGGGGAAACCTCACACCACTTGTGCCCAGCATCGTAAGCATGCCCAATGACCAGCTGTTTAGGGGCAGGGTGCAGCAACACTGGAGATTGAGAGGTGGGAAGAGGGAAAGACCTGGAAATATGGTGCAGACCTGGTCCTCTAGCTAGGTAAGGATAGCCTCCAAGGAGTCATAGGTAGCCTGCAGGGAGACACTGGTGGCCTATGAGGGGACTCCAGGGGCCTTGACAGGAAGCTCAGCAGCCTGTGGAGGTAGGGCGGTTCCCTTCAGGCCACATAAAAACCCTGAGGACCTGGACTGGGACCCTGGGTGCGCAGCGACAGGGCGGGGCCCAGCAGTCAGCAGAGAAGACCTTGCAAACTCGACCAGGCCCCCAGCAACAGGACAGAACCTGGCAGTACATGGGAGCGACCCTGTGGATTTGACTGGGCCCCCAGCTGCAAGATGTACCAGGGCGGAGCCTGGCGATATGCCAGGGTGACTCCTTGACTCAACTGGACCCCCAGGCGCGCTGCATTGGGGCGGAGGCTGGCAATATGCAGGGGAGTCTCCATGGACTTGACCAGGTCCCTAGGTGTGCCACATTGGGGCGGAATCTGGCAGTATGTGGGGGACACCCTGCGGACTCAACTGGACACCCCCCCCCGGTGTGCCGCATCGGGACAGAGCATGGTGGTACGTGGGGCAACCCTGCTGACTCGACCTGGTCCCTGGGTGTGCCACATCAGGGCAGAGCCCGCTGGTATGCAAGGGCAACCCTGCTGACCTGACTGGACCCCCGAGGGCCTCAAGGGCTTGGCAACGGGGTGCTGATCATAGTGTGCCCTGGCCCCTGTCTATGTATCGTCATTGAGGTTGGGTGCTTTTCCACCTAGTGCCATAGTAATTTTTGTGCACCCATGTTTGCTGCAGCATAATTTGAAGTCAGCCATATGTCTTCCCAATGTGTGAGCCAGAGGGAATTAATAAAACTAAAATGTATGGTTATTATCAGAGGGAAGATGACTTATTGGGTGGGAGAAAAATGGAGATGAGGGAGGAGAAAATTGTTTGATTAATCATATATGTCTTTATTTGTGTGGTAACTGAGTAACAAATGCAAAGATAACATTGTGTAATACAGCAACCATTGTTAATTCCCTACTATCTTCTCTGTAATTTTGTATTTCCTTTATTGTTTTCTGTGTTATTCTGGTTTATGTGTTTGGTTGTTGATATGTTTCCATTCTTTTGTCTTTAAAATTAAAAAAGAAAAGAAACCCTAAATCCAGACATAGCCCAAGTTTGTGCATATGTAAAGCCAGTCATAACTCGAGGGTCTGCTTATAATACGCTACTTAAAATTATTTTCACTCTATTATTCATTTAAACACAGGCAGCTGGAGATTTCATATATATATATATATATATATATATATATATATA
Source organism: Dinomys branickii (assembly GCA_004027595.1). Classification (NCBI taxonomy): domain Eukaryota; kingdom Metazoa; phylum Chordata; class Mammalia; order Rodentia; family Dinomyidae; genus Dinomys; species Dinomys branickii. The sequence continues at coordinate 20,917 of PVLD010001357.1, forward strand.
TATATATGTGTGTGTATATATATATATATATATATATATATATATATATAAAATTATAATAATTTTTTCCTTTCATTTGAGACAGGATCTTGCTATGTATTTCAAGTTGGCCTTGAACTCACCCTGTATCCCCAACTGGCCTGAAACTCATAGCTACCCTCTTGCCTCAGCCCCTTGAGCTCTGGGATTAGAGACATGTGCCACCATGCCTGGCTTAGCCAGTTAGTTTTGCAGACTCTTTTGAATATAAGGTCTGGTTTAGAGTTTGCACATCTAGGGCTTAATGAATGATTCTGATAAGGAAGATAATGCAAAGTAGATATTGCAGAGAGTATTAAATGTTACTTTCATCAATGTATATATACCTCCTACCAGTTTCACTTTTAGTAATTAAAATGATTACCATATATTAAGGAGCCTATTATGTGTCAAACCTGACTCTATTTTTACTTGCATTACAGCTTTGCAATTATCTTGTAAGTTTAGAATGATTATTATTATTTTTTGGTCTTTTTGAGACAGGGTCTCACTCTACAGTTCAGGCTGGCCCTGAACTCACTGTTTCCCAGGCTGGCCTCAAATTTGTGATGATCCTTCTGCCTCGGCCTCCTAAGTGCTGGGATTACAGGTGTGCACCACCACATCCAATTAGAATTATCATTATTTGACTGGTTTAAAAAATTGAGGGACACAAAGATTAAGAAACTTATAAAAGGTCCACAAATTGTAAAAAATAAAAGAGATTCAAACTCTGAATGCCACAATTTTCTCCACAAAGCTAAGTAGCCTAGCTTTGTCCTAACACAGATCTAATTTTTCAAAACTACTTTGTGTTGCCAAGTTTATGACAATACAGCACACAAATCAATATTCCAATATTACATGCAGTGACACATGGGGGCAAGGCATTCAATAATCTCAATTCACAGAACTTTATGTTAATTCACACACTGGCTAGAGCAACTGATTCTTTTTATTCTGTCTAGTTCTTAGGAAGCTTTAGTCAATAGACTTATAGGTGCAGGAAGGGGTGGACAAATGAGATATTACAAGAAGAAGAATAAACCATCACTGGTACCTGCCATGAATAGGGAGCCACTCATTGATAATCAGTACACTTCAAGTAAACATGCAAGTTAAATTCAATAAAAACAAATAAGAATGTCCTCAGGCACTCAGAAACCACATACCTTCCCTGGGTTGCAAGGATAATGCAGGGAATTATTATCCCTCACTGCGTCACTGAAAAGAGGACTAACTATGACATCACTGACTAGTAACAAAGTCTTTCTACTACGAGGGGCTGTATACATAAGCATAAAACAAAACAAAACCAACAAACAGAAAACAATAGAGATATGAGAAGGCAAGGCAACAAAATGCCTTTAAAGCCTCCAAACCTCCAGGGGAAGGACAGCAAAAGTCATGCAGGCCTGCGCCAAAGTATTCGAAAGGATGAAAGAGGAGATTGAAAAAAGATCAATGAGGTGCTTGATGGGTGTTATGGTTGATACACTGTGTCAACTTGAGGAGTCCAGAGGTTTGGCTGAGTGACAGCAGGAAGCCAGGGTGCTTACTTTGTACATATCCTGGGCCTGTGGAAGAGGAGGGCATGGAGATCTTTGGGAGCACTACCCTCCTCCTAGGTGGGGGTAGGCTGTGTACAATGTAAAGGAAAGAAAGAGGCTGTTTGCAGCCATTTCTCCCTTTTGCTGGTTGTTTTTGCTGTGCTCTGCTGCCATGAACAGTTTGCCCTCTGCCATGTGCCACTCTGCCTCAGAACCAGCCAAGTATAGACTGAGACCTCTACGAACTGTAAGCTAAACAAACCTTTCCTTCCTTCATTTTGGGTGTTGGGTATTTTGTCTCAGCAAGGAGAGAAAAGTAAAAAAGACAATGTGCTAACAGAAAATATAACTAATCACAAAATAATGTTAATAAAACAATCACAGAGTTTACCAAAGGCACTAATAAAAAGCTAGCTAAGCTAAACAAAATGATACAAAACGTGAATGACCATTCTAGCAAAGAACTAGAGTCCATGAAAAGGTTCCAACACAAATGTAGGAGATTAAAAGTATACTGACAAAATGGGCAGCAGAAGTAAGTAATATGAGGACAGAAGATCAGAATTATAAGGCTGGGATGGTATCAAAGACCAATTACTCAGAGATACCTTAAAAACAACAAACACACATAAAAATGGATTCAACAGCTTCTAGATGATACAAAGAAGACTAATTTATGATTAAATGCAGTAAGTGAAAAATCAGAAGACAGCATCAATGGCATTGAAAACCTGTCTAGAGATAGAAAAAACCTTTCCAAACAGGACACAGCAAACCATCAAAAAGATCATACATCACTGACCAAGTACAATTCATTCCAGAGATGCAGGGATGAGGCAATGCACAAATCAATAAATCTAATGCATCACATAAACAGAAGCCACACGAGCATCTCAATGGATACACAAAAGGCCTCTGACAAAATCCAACATCTTTCATATTAAAAATGGTGAACAAAGAGGTACAAGAAGAAATTTATCTCAGTCTGATAAAAGCCACTTATGACAAACATAATATTAATTGGAGAGAAATGAAAACTTTCCATCTAAAACCAGAAAGAAGACAAGGATGCCTGCTATTATACTTCTGCAGTAAGTTCCCAAACCATTAGAGTAATTGCAACAGAAAAAAATAAAAACGATACATATAGGAAAGGAAGAAGTCAGCAATTATTTGGAGATGACATGATCCTGTAAATGGAAGACCCCAAAACTTTCGCCAGAAGACTCCTAGAAAACTACACTCAGTAGTACAGTAGGACAGAAAGCTGACACACAAAGATATATAGTACGGGCTGGAGGTACAGCTCAGTGGGCTAAGTGCTTGCCGCTAAGCACTAAGACCCTGAGTTCGATCCCCGGTCCCGGGGGGGAAAAAAAAAAAAGGGAACGGATGTTTCCTTCTTTTGTTACCTAAAAAAAAAAAAAAAAAAAAAAAAAAAAGATATATAGTGTTTTTGGCTTAGCAGTGCAGTGGCTGCCTAGCAACCACAAGGCCCTGAGTTAGAGTTCAAGTACCAAAAAAAAAAAAAAAAAAAAACAATAATGAGAAAAAAATTAGGAAAATAATACCTTTTATAACATCAAGAAAAATTAAATACCTGAGAAGTAACCTAATCAATGAAGTGAAAGCACTCTATAACAAAAACTACTCTGAGAAAGGAGATCAAAGAGGACATCAAAAAACGTAAAGCTATTCCTACTACCAGATATAAGCATGAAAAATTGGTCAAGAGAAAAAAAATTTAAGCCTTAACTATCCCTTTCAATAAACCAATAGACACCAACAATATACTTACCTCAGCTATTCTTATATATACATGTATATTTTTTACTCTTAAAGAGAAAATACCAAAAACAAAAAAGGCATAAACAATAAAACATAAAAAATTTAAAAATATAAGAACAATAAACATGATATACAATTTTAAAACAAGATGACAGGAAATCAACAATGGCTGTTATATTACATATTTTTATCTTCAAAGTAGTTACTCAGATAACCCAATATAGGTTTTGTTCTTGTCTTCATTGTTATTTTGTTATTGGGGGTTTTTTCCTCTTGAAAAAAAAAGTAAAGCTATCCTGTTCTTCAATAAGCAGGAACCAATATAGCAACCATGGCCATATTTCCAAAAACCATATACAGATTTAGCTCAATTTCAGTCAAAATACCAACAGCATTACTCACAGAGTTAGGGAAAACAATCCTAAAATTTGTGTGCATTAGGGTTTCTGCTTAGATGCCTGCCCCCAGACCCCCAACCTCATCCAACGTGAGGTGGCTGGATTTAGAATGTGTAATGCTGCGATTAAGGGTGTGATTCTGGGAACAATTCATCTACTGATTGGTTTGGCACAGGTCTGAAAATGGGTAAAAGGAAGGCCCTCCTTAGGTGTGAGTCCTACCCGCCCGAGGGCAGCCTGCATAAAATATATGGGACAGAAAGCAGGCTGCTGAGGTTGCTTGTCATTTGCTGCCTGCTGCTTGCCTGCTCTGCAATGCCCCTGCCGTGCAGCCAGCCAACTATGCCCTGAAATCTCTATAAACTTTGAGCTACAATAAACCTTTCCTCCTTTAACTTTTGTCTCAATAGCAAAAACTGTAACTAAAGCAATATGGAACCAGAACAAAACTAAAAGAGCAAAATAACTCTTAGGAAAGAAGCAGAATCACAATTCTGAACCTCAAGTTATACTACAAAGCTACAGTGATAAAACAGCATGACATGGAAGGAAAACTGATACATAGATCAGTGGAACAGAATACAAGATGCACAAACAACTCCAAGCTCATCTAGCTACCTGAGTTTTGACAAAGAGGTCAAAAACTTATGCTGGAAGAAAGATAGTCTCTTTAACCAATGGTGCAAGGAAAACTGGCTATTCACATACAGAAGATTAATCCAGATTCATATCTGGATTATATTTATATCACTATATAATAAACTCAAATCAAAATAGATCAAAGATCTAAATATTAAAACAGAAACAATCTGCTGGTAGGTAAGATACATAAAACTCTTGAAGACATAGATGTAGGCAAGGAATTTCTAAACAGTGGTCCAACTGCAAAACACTTAACACCAAGAATCAACAAATGGAATCATACCAAATTTAAAAGGTTGTGTAGGCAAAGGAAATGACCAACAGAATGAAGAGATGATCTACAGAATGGGAAAAAAAAATTTTGGCAGCTGCTCCCCAGAGAACTAATATCTATCTAGAACATATAAAGAACTCAAAAAAATTACACTCCCCAAAATAAAAGACTCAATTTTAATAAACAGAAGAAAAATCTTCACCATCTCCAGCCATAGAAAAATTCAAATTGAAACAATGCAGTTTCTGTCTCACTACAGAAAGAATGACTATGTACAACAACAATAAAAAAAATCAAGTAACAAATGCTGGTAAGACTTCAGGGAAAAAAAGGAACTTCTTCATTGTTGGTGGGAATGTAAATTAGTACCACCATTATGAAAATCAGTATGGAGATTCTTCAGAAAACTAAAACTAGAAATTCATTCAATCCAGCTACTCCCCTCCTAAGCATCTTCCTGAAAGAGTTAAAGACATTGTATTACAGTGATACATGCACACCGATGTTTATAGCAGCATAACTCACAATAGCTAAATCTTGGAAGTGACCTATATATCTGTCAACAGATGAATAAAGAAATGTGGCATGTATACACAGTGGAGTACTACTCCACCATAAAGAAGGATAAATTTGAGTCATCTGTAGTAAAGTGGATGCACCTCGAGACCATAATGTTAACTGAGGCAAGTCAAACACATTATAGTAAGGTTTCTCTAATACAAGAAGCCCCAAGTAGAATATGAAAAATAAAAGATAGGTAATAGGAAAATAACAAAAGCAACAAAAAAAAGAGATGGAGTAAGGGGTGTAGCAGAGCAGGAAATACAGCTGAAAGGAAAGGGGACTTAAAAACAAGATGTATGTATAGATACAGGTTCTGTCTCCTCGGGAGTGTAATCGTTATGTACTGCAGACGTACTAGTAAAATACAAACATGAGAAAGAAATACAATGTATTGGAAGCAAACCGTAAATGGAATAAAGTGAAGTGATGTAAACACTAAATTACAAGGGCATTAAAGTTCCAGTAATTGAGTTATAAAATGGCAACTGGAATCAAGGAGGGCCCTATTAGCATTATTTTGGAAAAGAAGCTGTGCAATCAGAAAGTATCATGGCGCCTATATTAGAGCTTCTAACATGATTATGATTATTCAAGTGTGTATATATTGTATCATAAAATACAGAAACAAAATCACCTATTAAGACATCTAATAAAACCAGGACATGAGCTGCTCAAAGAAAGAACATATTAATATAGTGTCTGTGAAGACTTTTAACTTCTTGCTTCTTTGTCTCTCTTTTGAAAAGCAAAAGAAAGAAATAAGATGAAACTTCACTCCGATTTAGCTGCCAAGAAGCTTAGGGCAGATGTCTAGAGGTAACGAACAGCAAATACTTCCTTACATAGAAATCTCGGAGTATCTTCTGTACAACACAGTATTGAAAGGGTTGTGGAGAGTCACTGGAAGAGTTCAACACCTGAGTTCCCAGTTTGGGTCCCTACTTGTGCAAAACTCTGTATTCAATAAATGTAGTTTGGACTTTTTCCTAGGCAATTTTAAGCTCTTAATAAATGAGGTTGGGATCATTAAAAAAAAAAAATCTCAGCAATCTTCATACCTATCTGTAAGAACAGTACTGGCATTTTGGTATTCATATGTGGTGTGCCAGAGATGTTTCTCCTTATAAATTTTCATTTTCAAGGTCATGGCAACAGTCCTAATGAAGATTAGTTTCCGGAGTATACTCCATAAAATCTTCAGTTTCCTTCTGCTGCACATAGGATTAAAAGGAGAACGTACCGCATCTTGAATGTGTCTTTTTCTAACTGCTCAGAACTAAAAACAGACTTGTAAAAATACTTTTGTCCAAAAAAAGATTGGTTGGCCCAGAGTACATTATAAAGATAACTGTAAGAAAAGAAAAAGAAATATCCTCTTAGCTCAGAATTCTAATAATCAGAAGGGACTGTGGTGGTGAAAAGGAAAGGTAAGGCCAAACACAACACACTTCCTTCCACAACACACACGCACAGCATTCGGGATTTGCGGGAGTTTTGGTCTCAATCCTTCTTTTCTTTTTTGGTTCATGAATCCACTTGAGAATTGATGTTAAGTTGGGACTCCTTTCCTAGCACCTGTTTCTAGATGCGTGAGAGTGTGTGTGCGGCACGTTCACCCACGCTGTTTTTACACACACTTTGGCGTTTTGAAATTCCCCTTGAATTATCTCATCTATACAGATTAGGAATTCCTATTCTCCAACAACTTAAAAGACATAATTCTCTTTTCCAAGATTAGAAACAAATAAAACGCCATCCAAGTGGAGTTTAGGCTAAGTGTTTTTCTCACTGCCAGTCTGTAAATGGAGCATTCTGTGCTCCTTATAAACACAGCAGGTTCTCTCTCCAGCCACTTCCATTCATTAGTTTTCAATACTCAATGCCAACCCAAGCATGTCTACAGTGTTCTAGATATCTGGCAAAATTAAATTTAGCCTTATATTCATTACTTCTGCAATGACTGACTTCTAGAAACAGACTCAGTCTTCAACAAAGTTCATCACTAAACAATTACTTACTATAATGGCAAAAACAAACTAAAGAAAAACAACCACCACTAAAAACCTAATCATGGACATAGTCTGAAATTCTACAAGGAGATGTTGCTGAGGAAATTATGGTGTAACTAAGTGAAAGACTGCTCGTTATACCATCATCAAACAGTGAATGTTTTCTACATGAAGCAACAGGAAATAAATCATTCTCTAGGATTTTCTTAGTGTTAAAAAGGCAAGTTGCCATGTACCAGAGGTAGGGCAAAGAGAACACTATCTGCAAGGGTGCTTCATCTAGGCCTTAACACACCCTTAACTATCCACTCACTTTCTTGGAAGTCACAGCTGTTCCAAAGAATGAAAAGCTCACGGTGAATGGGTTACTGAATACCGAGTAGAAATCCCAGGGCAAAAACTGAGACTTTCCTAAACCCCAAATTTCTCACACTAGGTCTTCTCCCCTCCAATTCCTGGCCTAGAAAAATAACAGTCTCCTCCCTCAGTGTATAGCAATTTCTCCCCAAAAGTCCCAAGATAAATAATATTGCCCTTCACTGCCTGAACAATCTGCTGTGGAAGATTCTCATTGATCTTGTTTTCAAATATTTTACAGATACAAAAGATGTCTGAGCTCTTTTCTTTTGAAAGCTGCTACACATAATGGGATGGGGGATACATTTCTTGAAATTACAAAGACAAAAAAAGGATAGAATGAAGCTGGGGTAGTGCTGAGTGGTAGGGCATTGCTTAGCAAGGGTAAGGTCCTGAGTTTAATCACCAGTACTGAAAAAAGTAAGTAAAATAAAAGGAAAGAATGGCAGGCTCAAAAAATGGCAGACTTCTTTCAATATCCGCTACCCACAATGAGAATCACTGGCAAGGAGAGCTGGCTCCAGTACGTGGGAACCACATTCAAGTTGTTTTTTGTAACCACAATCAATTAGATCATGTTAGAGAAAGCTCTCTTACGAAGAACCACTCCCACAGTGTGGTGCACATAGCTATGATTCTAGCAATGGAGAGCCTGAGGCAAGAGGATCCCATGAGCTCAAGACCAGCCTGGGCTACATAAGTGAGTTCAAGGCCAGCCTGAAGTCTAATGTGAGAACCTGTCTGAAAAAAATCAACGAAACAAAACAAGAATCCCTTACATTAAGGACCAGTAATTCCACTAAAGTCTATATAAAATTTTAAATTACCACATCTAGCCCCAATTAAAAAGTTAAAAAATAAATGAAATGGCTTTTGTGTATTTTCTGTCCCCAGAAATTCACCTTTGATTCATACACATTTATTTTTCAAGTGAAAAGTTTTCTACAAACTGTGAAGTCTTTTAAGAGCAGTTGCTAGGGAAATTTTACTGAAGAAATGCCATAAAACTCAGTTCTAGGAGAAATCACAGAGATTAAAGAACTTCATGTGAGAAATGATTTATAAAGACAGGCAAGTTTACACTGAAATAACTAGTTAAGAACAGATTTTTAAAAAAATAAAACCCAAGGTCCTAACACAAGAGCAAACAGACAATAAACCATGACCAGTCTATCAATTAGGAACAATGTAGGAACAGGTCAACTAATTACATCAGGGGCAGCTAATCATATCAGAAGTCAGTATCAACCCATGTAGAATTTTCTCTGTAAGTACAAGCCATATATGTAACTGGCTTTATGTTACCTACAACAATGTACCAAGCACCTACTGTATAACAACTCCTTATAAAGGAATCATTCTTTGTCTGAGGCTATAGCCTTCAAGGAAAGACTGATGCAAAGTATGAGGCTCCATCATTTTCTTTATTTGAAAAGGGTTAAGATATAAACACAACAACTTAGGGCCAGGGATAGAGCTCAGCAGCCTGCCTAGCAAGCGCAAGGTTCTGAGTTTGATTCCCGGTACCAGACAACAAACAAACAAAAAATACAACAACTCAAGTGGATAATGAATATCTGTAACACCCTGATGTTTTTCTTTTCCATATTTAATACTCAGCAAATGTTCACATCATTAGCAACTCACATGAAGTTGGGCATAAACCAAATATAATAAATGGTACTAGATATACAAAAATTTACCTTGTATTTCATGCTCATAAACAAGTATTTCTTAAGCTTATGAGACACAGCTTAAATAAACAACCTTAGAAGAGGTTAACTGGAATGTGGCTAAAGATATTCTTATCTCACTTCAAAGGCCACATCCTTTCAGAGGCGAAGGGTTAAGACCTGACTGACTTCAGGTTGATCTTAGCTTTCAAAAGGTGCTCCTTGATCCGCCAACTGCAGGTGAGGCCCACCACTTACATGCTCTCCGTGTGAATTCCCTAGTAGCCTCCATGCTTACCCTACCCCCACACATATAAATCAGCCCCCCCCATCACATTGTTTTCTAACTACCCTTAGCTCTCTGTAACCCCACTGAATTAAAAGTTCTGTGACAGTCAAAAGGGTACTTTTTCTGTCTAATTCTTCATACTCTGTACCTGTACTCCACATGCCTGGCCTTAAAACACTTAGTTGAAAGAACGTGTGGAGAAATATGATAACCAGTCAGAGACAAACAGATCAGGTAAGTATTAAGTAAGCAGACAGTGGTTTTGATAATGCAAACAGACAAACAAAATTAATCTTTACAGTATAACTACATTCTGTGGACCATTTGAGATGGAAAATCATTTATGAGCCCAAAGACAACTGCAACAGTCGATGTCTTTTTTTCCCCAAAAAGGTAAACAAGCCTATCAAAATATATTGAAGTTAAGAACCCATGGTTCTATATAGTTCTCAGCAGACTGATAAATTACATGATATCATAAAGTCTGCTAAGCAAAGCACTAGGTGTCCTACCACATTGTTCTGTCTCTGCTTTTTCTTTTATTTTTATGTTGCCCAGGCTAGCCTGAAACTCACGATGTAACCCAGACTGACCTAAACTTGCTAACCTTCTGCCTCAGCCTCAAGAGTATTGGGGCAGGATGATGGGGGGCACCACAACATCCAGGTTTTGTCTCTAATAACAATAACTCAAAAAATTCTAACCATATCACATATGGATTCTATCTATGCTAACTCCACAGTTCCAAAGGAGGAAGGAGGTACAAACCACAGAGTAAAACACATAGTGTGGCCAATTTTAAAGTAGAGGAAAGAAATCAAAGAACAAAGCAAGCTCTCCCCTCTGTACCTCTTGTCAAAAAGAACATAGTGAAGTCTAGAGCCACAGATGGAGTGAGTGTCTGGGCTGAATGCCCTCTATACTAGGGGGCAGATTATCTGCCCCTAACTCATTTCACAGCTGTTTCCAAAGAACAGATTGAGTTATTCAGGGCAACACATTCTTAAAACACCTTAAAAAGAACTCAAGGTCACATAATTTTCTATAATAAACCAAAGATCTTTTTTCTCAAGCTACATTAAAGGAGGAAGAGCCTTGCACATGAGATCTCTTTGGAACTTCAGCGCTACAGACAACTGCTGTAACTCCGTAGAGGATGAGGGTGGTTTAAATTCTGCTGTGGCTGTGCACTGAGCTGAGAAGATAGGCAGAAACAGGGACTTTTTAGAACCTTGCCAGACCTCCCTCAGGAGCTACTGACCCCAGATTCAGTCACTCTCCAGTAAACCTCACTTTCTGTTGCCTGTTTCTTACTGACAAAGTGTCTTTCCATGTAGAGAGACAAAGGTGTTACTCATGCTGAATATTTATGAATGTCAACAAAGTGAAGGAAAAAGAAATAACTGGAAAAAATTTTAATGAAACTAGCTCGTGCTAGTTAGCTCAGGACTAATAGCTATTTTCTAGTTGCTGTGTCTAGTTCCAAACAGTAAACTCGTCTCTGAAAGCACTGAATGTGAAACCAGAGAATGACCTCCTGCAGGAGTGATGAGGACCCCACAGAGGCCAGAGCATGTCCTGTTGCTACAATTATTGAGTAGGGACTAATGTGAGCACAGCGGATAAACCTGTGCACACAGCCTGAGGGCCCGCTGAAGCTGACATCACAAAATCTTAGCATGTCACCAAATTCACGAGAGGCAAAGAAAAAGAAGATGTAGCCAAACTGGAACAATACAGCAAAGTATACTAGTGTTATTGTACATAGTGGTAGCAGCAACAGTTATTACTATTATAGTTCTACTATCTGTATAACTTTCTGAATACTGTTTTTTTATCCAAAACAAATTTGGTTTTGTTTTGCAAATGTCTTTACTCATTGTTATAGAGGTAATTTTAAGAAAGAGAAAAGAGAAAAATGGAAATTAGAGGATAAATAAAAATTGTATATGCTTGTAGCTTACCCTAAATCATACATTCTAGTCTTGAGTGACCACTGTGTTGAGACTGCTTGAGGAAACCAACCAGGGTAACGCTGGATAAGGGCTAGAAGGCTTCAGGAGTCTGCAGCTGCCACCCAAGTATCAATCCAGCAGTTCTCAACCATGGGCACTTTTGCTCCCTACTTCCACTCCTACTGGCAACATTTAAAGGTATTTTTAGTAGTCTCAACTGAGGTAGGAGTGGAGAGAATTTGCTACTCCTAGTGTCTAAAGATAATGGTAAGTAGACTATACTGCCATTCCACCACCATTATGTGGCCAGAATATCAATAATCCTGAAGTAGGAACAAAGGTCTACTGATGTTTATCCTACAGTTAACACCTAACATTAAATTTGTCTTCAGGCAGTTTCCAGACCTACCTCTCCCCATGCCAGAGTAAGTCTAAGTAATCTGACTAGGGCAGTAGAACTAGGGAAGACGTTTAATGTACACAGCTATCACCAAACCCAACTTTTACTGTGATCACACACACAACTTATTTCATCCTTTGAAGTTTTGGCTTCTTTGGGTTCCTGTAAGGAGCCTGGACTAGATAATCTGTGCTCAGACACACACACACACACAAAGAACTTCTGGGATATACTAAAAGAATAAAATCTGTTATTAATAAAATCATTGCTATATTCCCTTCAACAAAAAAATTTCTTTAGTTAATCTATTTCATGCAACAAATGCAGAGCTACTAGCTGTGCTTGAAGTTAAATTTGTTTTAATTTTCTTAGAAGCTTAATTACATTGCATTTGAATCTTGGCCTTTACACTTGAGCATCTAACTTTACACTAAAGCTCTAACTTTAGCATCTTTCAAGGAAACTCTTCCCTCTTTGTGCATCACCATTATACTATCTGATCTGCTTCTAATCTTCTAATTACAGCACCTTTATTTTGTTATCTCTTGTATCATTCAAACTATTAGGACTAATTGCAAAGTCTCATAATTATATTTCTTTGTTTTACCCTATCAATTTCCATCATCAATTAATTAACCAATTCAAACCTCTCAGGGCCTTCTATGTGACCAGAACACTAGTAGTAGGGGTAGGGATAGAAGATGGAGCTGTTGATATCGGGGGGAAAAGGTAAAGACAAAATTTCTAGCTACTAACATTTGCAGATTAATCAAGCAGATAAAACACGTGCGGTGGTAAGAGAAGATCTATTAAGTAGAGTGCAGAAATGTCACTATGAGGGTAAGAAATAACAAAAGTACAAAAACGAATCTCTGCAGTACACAGATGAATAATGATCTAAAAACTATAATGTTAAGAAAATAAATCTGTATGAATCCAAAGCAACAGAATGGCTAGTATCTTGCCAATAGCTTCAAAAGTTTGTTCTACCATTTAAAAGTACATTAAGCAGGTATGTAAAACATACTGCACAACAAACGATAAGAACAATTAATATTCTTTCCATAGGGAATTACACAGAAACACCTGAAAGTCGGTAATTTAAAGTGATGTGCCAGTTCAAATCACACCTATCAAAACTGAGATCCCTTAAGATTCTCTAACAGAGGAACATTTTAATAAGAACCTAAAGGGCAACTAACTGAACCATCCTGACAGCTTATCTATGTTTCACATACACATCAAGGAATGTTTTGAAACACAGTGAGTATATTTATTTTTGAAGCCAGTTTACAAAAATTAGGAATACTGCCTGAACCTAAACAACTCTAATGGCAAAATATATTTACATACTTTTTAAATCCTAATATGATTGTTTACCTATGGCAGGTACCTTTTGCGCAGTAAAGCTAGTACTATAAACCTAATATGCTCACTACAACCGTCCAATAGCAAGTACATCAAGTTTCTGACATCACCTGTTAAAATGGCATTTTTGCATACATTAATTTTCCCTTTTACTAAATAATCTATCTTTAAATAAGCACAAGAACTTTTTAATTTTAAAAATAGGGTCTCACTATATAGCTCAGACTGGCCTTAAACTCCTTATGTGGCCGAGGCTGACCTCAAATTCACAGTAATCCTACAGCTTCAGCCTCCCCAGTGCTGGGATTGTAAGTGGTGTGCCACTGTACCCACCGAGTATAAGATTTAAATGAAGAGTAGCTATGGATCCCCTACAGCATTTTCTCCTAAGAGGATAATCTTTTTAATGTATTTTCATAAAGCTGTTCTTATTTAAAACCAAATTATGGCAAATAGAAGGGCACCAAGAGATGGAGGTCAAGGGGAAGAAGGGAAACAGAAGGACAGATAAAGAGAATTAAGATGCATTACATACAAGAACTGACTCCCCCAGTCAACATAATCATTATGTATTACAACCATATACTAAGAAAAACAAAAATAAAAAAGACCAAATTATACTGTAGTTCTCTACGACCTATTTCTGTAAGACCTGACTCTTCAGGCTGGTATGTGAGGTGTTCCATCAAGCTCTACCTTCCCTTCAAGCATACTAACTTTACTTGTCATGAAGATCTAAATTTGGCTTGAAGGTTAAGAAAGTTCATGAAGTTTAACTTTCTCAACTTTTAAATCAATATAATCTTAATGTAATCTAATAAGTAGCACCTTGAAAACAAATGCTGAGCATGTCATACTGCTACTCAATTCATCATTATTTCATTTTTTAGGGGGCATGGTGGTGGCAAACTGGTAACAGCAAGTGAACACATAATCTGAAAGAATTTGTCAAGAATTGTCTATATAAATGTTATCAATTACTCTGTCACCATAAAAGGATGTGGAAGTAACCTTTTTAAAAATCCAGAGGCCATTTTTAAGAAACCCTCAATAGCATCCTTTTTCACTCAATCAAAATAACATCGCACTCTGTATACACTCTACCTCAGCGAAGGAAGAAAGATAAGGAGAAAGAACAGGGAAAGAACACAGCCCGGATGGTGCACTTCTGTTAACAGGGGTTACATACGTAATGATAATTTTAAAAGTTGCCTAAATTGGAAAGAAGAGCATTTGTAAAATGGCTTATAGGCAAAATAAGAAATAGCAGCAAAATATTAAAGGTAAATACTCTCTGGCAGGAATATTTATAGTAATGCCTTTTGAATTCACTAAAGAGAACACTCAGCAAGTATTAGGTTATGTACTTAATGGTGCCAACAGTAAAAACATACCTAATCTTATCCTCACTTTCTTCACTCTCGGATTCTGCAGAGCCCCTGTGTTTATCTGGATCTGGAAGGGTGCTTGGGTCAAACCCACCGCCATCGTCAGCATCACTCCAATCCAGAAAGGCCTCCTCTTCGTCTCCGCCCTAAGAAAACACAAGGAAAATGTGGAGTAAGGTGATAGCTGATGAATAATCAGGTTTTATTTCTGGACTCCATTAAATACTAATTGACATCCTCAAATTAGAAGTCTTCTGATGAAAGGCTCCAGGTGACTTTCACAACTACAACCATTTAAAAACAAAAAAAAATTTGTATCCCTCCAAAAATAAGCTATAATTCAGAAGTAAATCATTAGTAAGTGCCTTAAACTATGTACAGGGGCAAACTGTCCATTTCATTTTTCTATATAACTCAATTAACAAAGAAATAGCATACAAAGTTGTTTCAGTCTGCTAACACACACGTATATTTCAAAACTACCAAAAATATAGGTGAAAACATCAAAGACCAGAAGTGAGAGTACATTTCAATACATTTGTCTAATTTTATAACAATAATGTAAGTCTTAAAAAACAGATCTGCAACAAGCTTATTTATATCAAGGAGCCTTCCAAATGCCAAGCACAAAGTTACTAAGAACTGTGGGAAAGGGCCAAGGATATAGCTTAGTGGTACAGTGCCAGCCTGGCAAGCACAAGGTCTGAAGTTTGACTCCCAATACAAAAACAAAAGCAAAAGCAAAAATAAAAACAAAGAACTGTGGAAAAGGTGAAGAGTAGAAAGAGATGGGAAAAGCAGTAATGTGCCAAAAGGGAACAAAAGGAAGAAGCTGGATCTATCTAGTTTCAGGCAAGTATGTGAGCAGGCTATTTTTTGGTTCTGTGGGTGGGTGTGTGTGTTAGGGGGTTTAAATTCATTTTTGTCAAGGAACAAAATCAGACAAGAGTAAACTTACTATACATTTAATTTATTAATGTCACTTATACCACATTTATTTCTGGCAGATTGGATCTGCCACCTAATAGACAAATGAGCATTGCCCCTTTCACTTAAGACAAGATTTTGAGTCGGACAGAAATCCAGAAGTCTGGCTAAGTTTCTCTCAGTTCCCATCCTTACAGTTCTTCACACCAAGTGAGACGAACCTCAATGATGCTTTTATTACAAATGATTAATGCTCTTTCCCCAAAAACAGAATCGTAACTCAGAATAGTACAGTGATCAACTGTGTAGCCTACTGTAGAAAGCTCCTAAGTATTTTGATTAACTCTCCCTTGATAACCTCTAAACATAACAAAGGAGAAAGAAGTAAAGGCGTCAAGGATTAGTCACCCCTGCAAAAGCTCCTAAGAAAGTTTCCTGGCAAGAAAAGTTCTGGAAGCAAATATCAGCGGGTGGTGGGCGTAGGGTTGGAGAAGTGTGCCCTCAGAAGCAATAAGTTGCATACCTGTGGCAAGCGACATCTATACTTGGAAACAGCGATACCAATAAAAATTGAATGCCATTCTATATTCAAGAACACTTATCTCTTGGGCTACAAGATACTTCCAATTTTTCAGTGTGCTGCTCTAAAAGGCATGTGCTATCTGAAGGTGGAGACAGAACACACTCAAAACAGTTCTCAAAACTTTTTGGTTTCAGGACCCCTTTCCAGTTAAAATGAATTGAAAATTCTAAAGAGATTTTGTTATTGTGAAGAACATCTACTGATATTTACTACATTCGAAATTAAAACTAAGAATTAAAAATAATTTTTAAATTCATTTAATAACAAACTTACTATATGTAAACATAAAAGCATATTTAAAAAAAATAGCCGTAATGTCCAATCTAAAGAACATTGCTGGGTCAGAGTTACACTCAGTGGCACAGCATGTACCTGGCAAGCACAAGGTTCCTGAGTTTGATTCCTGGCACCAAAAAAAAACAAAAAAACAAAAAACAAAAAACTCCCACTGCCTTATTTTTTGCATATCTCTAAGGCATAGGTTGAAAGAAGACAGCAGAACTGGTGCCATGTATCCATCATCACAGTACTCTGAAAGGCTGAAGCAGGAGGCTCATGGGTTTGAGTCTAGCCTAGGTAACCAGCAATTTAGCAAAAATAAAAAATTTAAGGGCTGGGAATGTAGCATAATGAGAAGACCCTAAGTTCAACCCCCAATATTTTCAAATCTGTTTCTGCATTAGGTCTGATACAATATGTTGTTTTGGTTGAAGCATATATAAGAAAATCTGGACTCTCACAGTTGGGAAAGGGAAGACTTACTTTTCAGACAACTTAGGTAACAGCAGTTATTTTCTTTTTTACATGATAATAAGCCCTGATGAATAGTAGTTCCTTTTTAAAAAAAAAAACTTGTATATGTTTGTGGTACATAATGGTTACATTTGTGATGTGGGAGTTTGTATGTGTACAGAACACATCTTAATTCTATTTATTAAGGCACATGTGCAAATAGGAATATAAGACAGGTTGAGCAATTACAGTTCTTACACCATGACATTAAATTTAATAGCTTAGCCCCTTTACTTTTTAATAATGCTGTAATACTGATTATGATTTTTTAATGTTTTCACTTTACTCCTACTTCCTAAAAATTTATTTCATAATGTCTTGTGTTGGGTATAGTACAGTAGTAATTCATTTAGTTTCTTGTTTAGCATCTAGCTAGACAATGTATATTCAGTTCACCTCTAATACCTAAACACTGAACTGCAGTTGAAAACTCCATCTCTGATCAAGGGCTCTAGACTCTTCAATAATGGGGATCCTGCTTAGAAACACCTCTACTGTTCATAACATTCAGCATTATTATATAAAACCGACACAGCAAATGAGAAGAAGGCAAGACTCTTCAGCTCTGGCTACCACCACATAGGAAGTGAAGCAGGTAAGAGGCAATGTCCAGTGCTAAGGCAAAGCAGTATCTAGATGAAGTAAGTAGGAAGTTCAGACAAAGGCTACCTGCTTACAGAGTTAGTCTCTTACAGCTGGCAAAGCTTATCCGAATTCAACATTTTTTCTGAGCATTCCAACACAATGGAAATATTTGATTTCAAGACTATAGAGAGGTGACATATATAATAAATGCAGCAAACATGTTAAAAATGGCAGGTAAAGCGCTAGCATATGAATATTCAACACTTTTAAAGAGCAAATTCCAAATTTGGAAGGATCTTGAGAATCTTGAAAATTCATTTAAAAACTGTTTAATGCATATTTATTATTTACTGAGCAGTGCTATAAAAGAAGGATATTATCTGAACACAGCATGCCAGTGAACCATTCTGATTCAGCATTTCAACCTTAAGACTGAGCAAAATGAAATTTCTTCCAAGATGGCCTTGAATAAAAATTCATTACTCTTCCTAAATTGCTTACCCGCTTGCTTACTTAGCATAAGAATATCTTATGAATATCTCACAGAGCTCACAGGATATTGACAAAGCTATAATTTTATAATAAGCAAGTAAATAATGGTGAATTCTAATCTTAATAATTTGCCCCCCAAAGGAAAGTTATACTACATGAGACCCTAAATAAAATGAAAATGTGCAGGATCAATTTGCTACCCTTCCCACAGTAAGGAATACTTTAATATGAGGCTGCTGTATCACACACTTGTTTGCTCCACCTAGTCCTAGGTTCTTAGCAAAGTACCTAACTTAGGAAATATCTGTATGATCTTCACACATCTACCATTCAGTTATTAGGAACATTCTCTTCAGTGATGTCCTTTTTAAGGGTCTTTCTGCTTTTTATAGTTAATTTTAAAATGAACAAAAATATGAAATAGGTTTTAAATTTAAATCTCAGAAAGCAGTATTTTTACATTAGAAAAACAAAATATTATACACAAAAGAATTTGATTAAAACTATACAAATAATGCCATAAACAGTAAAAACCTCAATGGTAGATTGAACCACAGTAATTTTTTGTAAACCAAGTAGTCAACAGTGTGATGACTGAAATTTTACTCAATAATGAAACAAATTATCTACAGAACAACATGGAAGCTTTTTAAATTAACTTCGTTAAAAGAAGGAAGTCAGATCCCAAAGGCTACATACTGGATAACTCACTTTGTATGATACTCTGGACAAGACAAACTACAGGGACAGAAAACAAATATGTGATTAGCTAAGATTTTAGGATGATGGGAGGCAGGAGGTAATTTTTGAGATGATGGAACCATACTGTACTTTTGACTGTGGTGGATACATAACTCTATACATTTGTAAAAATCTACAGGAGTGTAGCTGGACATGGTGGTACATGCTTATAATCCTAACACTTGTAAGGTTGAGGCAGGAAGACTGGGAGTTGAAGTTTAACCTAAGCTCCTAGCAAGTTCACAGTCAAACTGGATTATCAAGAACCTGTTTCAAAAAACCAAAGCCAAAACCAAAACAAACCCCACAGAAGTGAATCACAAATAGTAACTTTACTGTGAAGTGAAAATTAAAATCTGAGCAACTTTAAAAATAAAAGTATGTAATATAACAACCACTGTTAATTCCTATCATCTTGTTCTGAAACCCTGTGTCATTCTTAATATTTTTGCTTTGTTTTGTTTTTGTCTACAATGATGGTATTTTGCTATTGTTTTTTTTAAAATTCTCTTTAAAATTAAAAAAAGAAAAAAGAAAATTAAAGGACTCCAAGAGAATAATGATATTTATGTGTTCACAATTAACTGGTAGACTATAAAGGGTCTGCTATTAAAAAATATGTAGAGGAGAGTTTGGATGGTAGGACTGGATCATAAAACATCCCTTCTCCTTTTACTCATCTAATAGCATTCTACAACAAATAACACTTTTGAAGTAAGAGGTATTTTTCTTTTACTCCAGAGTAAGTTTTTCTGGATTCTTCATTATAACATGTGCAGAAGACTGGGAGTCCCTGCCTGAGGCTTCTGGAAGCCACAAAATCAATAAACACCATGAAAAACACACAGCATATATACATATGCATTTTAGGAGAGTGGAAAGGCATAACTTTCAATAGTCCATAAGCAGCCTCTTGCCCCTCATCAAGGACTTCTGTTTAGTACAACTGAACTTCTTAGGGCTGAACTGGTAAGAGCACATCTCAAATTACACAGTTCTGAGCTTTAAAAATATCATTCATCTCTGAAAACAGGGACCATGACAGGTTTCAACTGCGTAGTGACATATGTCAACCTCTGAATTGTTTCGGGCTGCAGAGAAAAAAAAACAAATCACAAAACAGAAGCCATATAAGTAACATCTTTAAAGGCAAGAATTTCAGTGATTCATAAAATAGCCATGGAATGAGTGGGGGTCACATACTTCTCTGATATAAGGTTATATTTTCAATCTTTGGTCCAAACTGTTCTACCTCAGAGGAAAAAGGAAAACCATTTGAAGCCAGTTGAGATGTGGGTTTAGAGCAGTAAAACACGGAGGAGATGGGCGTTTAGTCATATGTGTGCTCCGTTTTACTATGGTCCTCACGGCCTGTTCCATCAGTTCATCATCACTTCCCAAGCAGAACCCACATCTAACCCCTCTCAGGGAGTTGCTGGGAAACTACTCTGCACAGTACATACAAAAAGGAAGATACATTAAATAAAGGGAAAACATTCCTACAAATGTAACAATTACAAACCATGACAGCATTATCTTCCAAGGAAACACATCATACTGATATTACTGAATTAAACATACATCGTTGAATGAACTTCTCCAACGTAAAAGAATTTTTTATGGAGGCCTCATTCACTGCTGAAGGACCGTCACCCCACTTTGACAGCCACCCACCTTAGAACAGGATCATTTCCAACTGGCTAGCTAGTTTTAATAAATTATCCAATTGGTTTTTAAAACACCCACAGCAAACAGTTATTTTTTTCTCTCTCCCTTTCCACTTCCCAGTACTATAGCACCAATGACTGAAGAAGAGTGAAAGAAGGATAAATTTGAAGGACCTTCAAATTAAAGAATATTGTCTTTTGGAAAACATTTCTTCAAAAAGTTCATCATAAAGATATCACACAAGCTCGCAATTACAACCTTAGTTATATACTCAAGAGAAAACACAGCCACAGAAAAACTTGCACATAAATGTTTATATCTGTGTTATTCAAAATAGCCAAATGTCAAGATAAACACAACAACCACATAAAATGTGAGATACCATACAATGGAATACTGCCCATTAATGAAAGAAATGATTGGAAATGCTACAATATGGGTGAATCTTAAAATCAGTAGGCTAAGTAAAAGCCAATAAATGACTACCTATTACATGTTTTGTTTTCTTTTTGTTTTCTAAAGACGTAGTCTTTGTAGCACTATGTAGCACACGCTGGCCTTGAACTTGCAGTGATCCTCCTGTCTCAGCCTCTGAGTGCTGGGATTACAGGTGTATGCTACCATGCCCAGCATGAATCAGTACCTAAGAGATTTCTATAATTGGTAGTTCATAGTTCATAGAGACAAAAGGCATCATGGTGACTGCCAAAGGAAGCAGAGATAGTGGATATTGGGTTTTGTTTGGGGACAATAGTCACAAAAATGTTCTAAAATTAGATACTGCTAATTTGTACAAGTTTATAAACTGAATTGCAATTCTAAAAGGGCAATTTCATGTGTAAATTATACCTAAATTTAAAAATAAAAAGGTAAAGGATTACTTTTCAACATACAGCTGCAAATATTTTTACATTCATTTACCTGCACATAGCCTAGATTATTCAATAAATGAGTAACTTAAAAATTCTGCTCCCCTGAAATGGTCACTGCAGCTGCAGAGTAAGAGACACTAGAAAGGAGAGACAGACAGCACCCTGCAGTCAGCTCAGACAGGCCAGACCCACATGTCTGTGAACACATTTCTGTTTTCAAGTGCCATCGCTGAGAAGAGGGCACTGAGGGATGATAGCCATTGCAAGTGAGAAAGTTTTCTCCATAAGAAAAAGAAGAAACAAATTTTTAGCTTAAAAAGGGAGGTCACATCCAAAGGAAGTATTAGCATTCCCATACACAGTTTCAGGTTTAAAATGGAGGCTTTAAAAAAAAGGAGCCTTAACAGGTTAGGTAACTTTCTCAGTGACCACAGTTTAGACGACAGAGCTGTCAGTAAGTCTGGACAAGTCGAAGTTCCACAAATCACCTTCCACGTCAGAAAGACCAAATGCAGCTCTGTAAGAGCATAACCACAGGTGCACATAAGCGTATCTTTGCCATTTATGCTACGAATCTCCTGACCAGTTTTTTTTTTTTTTTTTTTTTAAACCAATTTCAGTTGTAGCTCAAACATGGCCAGTAGGGACAAAGCCCTTTTTTACTTGTAACAGCACAAAACCTCTCACAACAAGCATCACTTTACACCTTGAACTTCTGACTTCTAGTCCTGGTTAGATGCATTCTATAGTATTAAAAGCAACACTGTTAAAGGTCATAGCCCCTGTGTCCAACAAGCTGCAGTGCATTCTTTGTGATAACACTAGATCCCTGATGGTGGGCAGTTCCCTAACTGGTCACCAGAGTAATAAAAAGAGCATAGAGAGAAGACAGACACATGCTAAGAAAATCCACTGTCATCTCTGAACAGCATCTTTCTACATGGAGAACTTCATCATCTACTCATTTTCTGTTAAAATGTACAACAATTAAACTTATGGAATACCTACTGGCTATTCTAAAAACACACAGTTTAGCTCAAGTCTTTTCCAAATCCAAGATTTTATTACCTGCTATATATAAGTCTTTTAAAATACAATTCCATTATGACTTTTTTATTCCTCTAGATATCATAATACCTTTAGACAGGCAATGAAGTATTTGGTTGTTCCTAATGAGACATTTGTGCCTTTCTGGTATTTGTGCCGAGTGGCCTATCTTCTTCTTATTTATAATTCAGATAGGACCACTGAGGAAGAATTTCTTATAGAGTAGTTGCTTATTAGGTAATAAAATATTTAAGACTACAATATATGCTTATGATTTTCCAGCCTATTCAGAGCAATGAGATGCTTTCTTAAGTCTTCATTTGTTGATATATTTCAACACAACTCCAGAACATTACTTTGAAAAAGTCTGTACCTTAGGATGTCAGGTAAAATGTCTCAGAAGATAAATGTAGACCCATATATGTTGCTCACAGTTTTACCCATGGAAATAAATTCTAGAGTGAAAACCTAGATGTCCACTCAAAAACTGAACTTTAAAGCTTGACAATGTTTTCTGACATAAATATTAGAAACATGTGCTTGTGTCTTACTTGGTCCAAGAATCTAGAACTATACTTAATTTCTTTTCTTTTCTTTTCTTTTGTACCAGGAATTGAACTCAGCACCTTGCACTTTCCAGGCAGACACTGTACCACTGAGCTATAGCCCCCAGCCCTGTAATTAATTTCTACATTAAATTCATGCAGCAAATATTTACTGAGTGCTTATTATGTACAATGTATAAACAGTAAGTGATTCTGCAAGATAAAACGAGAAACAAAGTCTGCTTTATACTTACAGACTAATGAAGTATGTAATACATGAATATATGATTTTTTTTAATGGAAAGGGGAAAGTCGTACACTGTCTACAGAAAAGTGCTATGGAAACAGCCAATGGAGGAGAGAGCTGGCCCTGGGCTAAGGCTAATGGTGGCACAAGTCATTAAGAAAAACTTCATTAAAAAATGACCTTTAAATTAGGTTCGGGGTAAACAGAATTGGGACGCAGAGGTGCCATAAAGGGGCATTTCAGCTGGCAATACTGCACAAGCAAGGATGCAAGACATGATCTATGCAGGTACCTACAAGGTACATACTAACACATACCTGCAAAAAGCTACCTCTCTCCCCTCTCTCAAAGCAGATATAGTCCCTTGCAAGATATAGTCCCTATACAGCTTGAAAAGGAGAATACAATGTGGATTTTAGCTCCTACTAGTTCCCTTAACTGGGCATTTTTCCATGAATAACCTCATAACCATATGGAATAAACTCAGACATGTATGGGAGGAACCTAGGAGCAGCAGTTGTTAATGAGAGCTTTATTTTAGTTTTTAGTAGGATGCATCTCCAGTACGTAATGTTTACATTCCTTGTGAAGAGCTGCTACGTGTACATAACACATCTTAATTCTCTCTTCATCCCCTTCCCCTCTCTCCATCTCTCGATCCCCTTCCCATCTGAAAAGCTCTATATCCTTGCTTCCTACGACCTATCTGTTATTTTGTTCTTTACTTGTATTTTGGATTTCTCACAGAAGAGAAACCATGGAACATTCTGGTCCCAAGATGGATCCATTGTCCTATGAATTATTCAAGTGTATCCTTCTTTATAGTACAGTAGTGCTCCACTGTGTGTAAATGCCATGTTTTTTAATACATTCATCTGTTGTTGGGACATATGAACTATTCCAAAGATTTAGTTATTATGAATTGTGCTGCCATGAACATGGGTGTGCACAGTATCACTGTAATATGATGATGCTTCTGGGAAGACACCTAGAAGGGTAATAACTAGGTCAAATGAATTTCTAATTTTAGGTTTTTGAGATCACCATACTGATCTCTTTAGTAGCTGTACTAGTTTATATTCCCACCAACAAAGTAGGAATGTTCCTTTTCCCCCCACAGGCTTTGCCAGCATTTGTTATCATTTCATTTCTTAATGATAGCCATTCTTTTTGAGGTAAGATAGAAGCCTGGTGTTGTTTTAATTTGCATTCTTCTAATGGCCAGAAATATTAAACTTTTTGATGTTTATTGGTCTTTTGTATTTCTTATTCATTTCAGTCATCTGTTTTTTGACTGGGTCTTTTATTTTGAAGTGACCTAATTTTTTGAGTTACTTATACATTCTAGAAATGAGCTTTCTGTCTGAAGTATGGCTGGCACAATTGTTTTTCCATTCTGCAGATTGTCTCTTCATCCTGTTGGTTGTTTCTATTGCTGTGCAAAAGTTTTTTAATTTGATTGAATTTTTAAAAAATTTGACCCCATTTGTGATTCTTGGTACTATTTCTTGTGTAACCTTTCTGTTCAGAAAGCACTCAATGAAATTTTTATTAAATCTTGAGTTTATCACTCAAGATGGGTAGCTTTAGGTAAATAACAAGGTGATATTACTGTATTAAGTTCATTACTTTGGAATTAATATGCTACATCTAGCCAATAAATGTGAGAATAGAAGATATTTGTTTTGGCAAAAGGGAAGCAGAGCACTCTAATGATTCTAAAAAGGCGGACTGCACCTCCAAACCTGAGCTTTAGAGTCTGCAACTTTCTGAGGGATCAAAGTATCTATACTGGGTTGTCAGTGAAACTTGAAACTTATGATTACAAAGTAACTCCAACATGGTTAAACATATTTTACGTTGGTACAGTCACCAATGATCATAGGAAAGGATGTTTTATTCTAATAAATAAAGTCCTTTCTTGGTTTTTTTTTTGTTAGTTTATGTGAAATAATGATGGTTATGCATGTCCTAATAAGAAAATATAATATTATGCAATACTATGTATATCCCTCTCTTCCCATTCACTTTGAATGGCGAAAGTATAGGAATCACCATATCCAATAAACTTCTGAAGTCTCTATTGGTTTTAAAATCTAACCATAGGTGCCATAAACTTCAGCCCAGGATTACAAACAATATCAAGAAATGCCCACTGGAAAAGTCAAAGTAATTTATAGCCTAAATCGGGGGGGGGGGCTCACAACACAGATAACAACAGAATGACACTGTAGAAAAACAAGGAATGATACAGACCAGTGCATTAGTGAGGAACAAAAATTTCACTGGAGGCAGGTTAAACGTGAGAATGAAACAGAAACTGAGATACTCAGGAATAGGACATTGAAGGGGAAGGTCTAAACTTCGTTATATTCAAAGCATATTTGAGAATACTATGATTTTTCTGGTGACTTGTTTTAAGGGACTGAGATTAAAATGCACACATAAAATTGCAACAATAATTACAACAGATTAGTCTTACACAATCATGATACATGTACATACACACATATACATGCACATTGTCAATAAAAGAACTACTATGCTCTTATAGGACCATGCCTCACACCTTACGTATAAACTATGAGGAACTGTACGTTTCATATACAAAATATCCAGTCATTTCACTAGTAGGTTACTCTGACAATGTGTCCAGTTTGAATGGGCCACTGATTATCATGTCTGTATATACTCACAAAGTTTGAAGTTCTTCACTGCTCAAACAAATACTACTCAGTCACTGAGCTGACTTTCCTACTCATTTGCACTTGTAGCAACAAATGTTTTGATACCCATGCCACATACACATCAACTCTGTTCAACTTTCTGGAAACCTCTGCTATAAGGAGATATGTATTACAGTTGTAAGAGATGGTAAATTTTTGAAACTATCACAATTGAGCAGTACACCCTGGAATGGCTCAGATACGTGGAGAACCACTGTCTCAGAGCTGGGAGTCTCAAGTATTAATGTTCCAAGTCCACCAAGGGAGCCAGGACTTGTCACGAATTCATTACAGCACAGTGACATGAACTTTTTAGTATTTTTCAGGTTTATATGGTATATTCTCCATGTACAAGCTTGTATTTTCATCAATATAGTATTTCATGCACTGTTAATGAATTAGCATCACTAATATGTAACTACAAACATACCTTAGCAACATCTCTATTCAGTATTTTATATTTTCTTTGTATAACATAATGTAATGCTGTCTTCATGTAGACTATTACACCAAGAATATGCTTCAGAAAGTAACCAGAAAAAAAAATACTCCTGGAACTTTTCATTACCTTCATCCTCTCCAAAACTTTGTTTTCATACGTCATTATGGGTAAGACAGTGGTTAGGATGAAAACAAAATAGTTAGAAAAGAATGTCCTTCAGTCTCAGAAACAGAATGTAAAGATTACTGAAGTAATTAAAATAGGTATTTACACACATATGGCCTTTGTAACATTATTCACAATAACCAAAGGTGGAAACAACCTAAATGGACACTGATGAATAAATAAACTTTGGTATATATATTAAGGAAATACCATTCAGCTTTACAAAGAAATAAAATTCTGATTAATTGTACAACATGAAAGACTTCAGGTATTACATTAAGTGAAATAAGCCAGTGACAAAAACACAGACACTGCAGGATTCGACACAGATACCTAAGACAGTCACTCTTATGAACACAAAGTAGAATAGTGATTATAGGGTGATAATATGGTTTAATTTTTAAAAGCCCCCCAAAATGTTCATGGCCTCAGAAGCGGAGCTTTTAGAAGGTGACTGGACCCTGACGGCACTGTGCTTACCAGTGGGTTAACCTACTGGTGAATTTGTGTGCTGCTAGGAGACAGGGCCTGGCTGAAGCGGTAGATACCTGGGAGTGTGACCTAGGAGTGTGACCTGGAACGTATATTGTCTTTACTTCTTCCCTTCTCTGCTTTCTGGCGGCCACGGGTGAGCAGCTCTCCTCTAGCCGACTTCCCAGCACGCCGTCATGGGACAAGCCACATCTGCACTGAACCCGCCAGAAATGAGAGCGAGATAACCCTCGCTTCCTTTAAGGGATGAGTGTTGTATATTTTGTCCCAAAGACAGGGAAGTGAGAACACACAGAGGTTTGGGAAAAGGAAGTTTGTTGAACAGGCATAGAATTCATGCTTATAAGATAAAAAAAACCTGTAGCCTAACAATATGCAAAGAGTTTATACTACTGCACCATACATAGTATTTAAAAATAGTTAAGATGGTGACCTTTGAGTTTTACACACACAAATACACTGACTACCCAGAAAATACCCTCATTTTACAGATTATAAACACACAAGGAAGCAAATAAACACAAGCCTACAGAGTCCTAGCCAACTTCCCAAGACCATAAAACAAGTTAGTAGCAGAGTTAAGCCTAGGTAAATGGTGGTGAACCTACAGCATGTATGCCACAGCCAGCTGTTTACTATCACTGAAAGCTCTAAAAAAGCTCACTGGACTGGCTAGATCTCAATCTTCCAGTCAAAGAAGACCACACAACCTTCATGAAAGGCTTTCATGTGTATCAAGTATATGACAAGAGATAGGAACTCACTGAATATTATCTTACTTTTCATCAGGAGTAGCAACTATGAAAAGACATCAAGACAGATTTCTAATACCAGACTGGGTGGAACTCCCCTATGTATGTATCAGTTATAAATGGGTATGATTTAAAAATAGAATTCAGTGATACTTCTGTTAAGACCATGTATATGATATTGCTTTAACAATACACCCCAGATACTGGTTTCTACCATACTTCAGCTCAGAAAAATTGTAACTCTAAAACAGATTAGCATTTTAAACTAAGGGAGACTTGGTGGCTAGACAAGATACCAATGGGTGCATTGTTATCGTTCACAGTAACATAGGTGTTATGGTTAATACATTGTGTCAACTTGGGGAATCTAGAGGTTTAGCTGAGTGACTCAGGAGGAAGCTGGGGTGCTTACTTTGTAAACATCCTGAGCCTGTGGAAGAGGAGGGCATAGAGATTGTGTGAGAGGTTCACAACCCCCGGGTGGGGGTAGACTGTTTACAGTGTAGGGGAGAAAAGGAGGCTGCTTGCAGCCATTCCTCCCTTTCCGCTGGTTGTTTTTGCCGTGCTCTGCTGCCCTGAACAGTTTGCCCTCTGCCATGTGCCACTCTCCTGCAGAACCAGCCAAGTATGGACTGAAACCTCCACAAACTGTAAGCTAAATAAACCTTTCCTTCCTTCATTTTGGGTGTTGGGTATTGTCTCAGCAACGAGAAAAAAGTAACCAAGACAATAGGCAACAGGAGGCCCAGATGCCTAGAGGGGAGGGGAGGGGAGAAGGGAGGGGAGGGGAGGGGAGGGGAGGGAAGGAAGGAAGATTTAAAAGTTAAAATTTAAAGATAATAATGTATAACTCACCAATATTTAATGAACAAAAAATGTAAAATTTCACAGATAAGGAAATAAAAAGTTTAGAAAACTTCAATATATTGGTATAGCTAGAACCTAAATCTTCAGACTTTAATATGGAATTGTTTTTATTGCATAATTCTCTACATAAAAATAATTTAACCAAGTATCTTCACCATTCAAAATTGCTACTAGAAATCAATGAAGTTAATAACAATCTTCAAGTAAATCCTAAAGGATCACTGTTCTAAGAAGCTATTATGACTGACAGTGTAGCTCAGTGGTAAAATGCTTACCTACTACATGTAAAGCCAAGGGTTTAATTCCCAGCATTAGTAGAAAAGAAAAAAAATCATAAAAATTTATGAACTCTCTTGCACATTAATTTATTAAACATCTACCATTCCAGTTAAATGGATGAAAGATTTCTATATAATTCTATGTCTGTTAGTAGTGTTACTATATAATAATAAACATACACACTAAAGAAATCTGATAGCATAGGGAAAATGTTAGAAAAGATACGAAACAGTCCTAAGGATGTACTAGAATTTACAAAGTAAAGGAAAAAGGGTGAGTATAGCAACTAAGATTCAGTGCACTGCCCAAAAATGGGCACCTGAATGACTAGCTATTTCTCAGATGAAAAAGTAGGAACAGCAAATAAATATATGAAAAAATGTTCAATATCACTGGTCATTTGAGAAATGCACATTAATGCTGAGATTCTACCTCTCCAGAAGAAATGGTTATTAAGAAAGCAACCAATAACAAATGCTGGGGGAAAAGGAACACTTCTCCACTGTTGGTGGGAGTGCAGACTGGTACAACCACTGTGGAAATCAGTGTGGACTCCTCAAAAAACTAAAACTAGAGGCTCCATTCAACCCAGCTACACCCTTTCTCAGTATCTTCCCAAGAGTTAAAATCATTATATTATAGACATGTATTCACATCCGTAATTATTGCAGCACAGTTTGTAAGAGCTAAATTATGGAAACAGCACAAATGCCCATCAACTGATAAATGGATAAAGAAGATTTTTTTTTAATACAATGTAGTACTCCTTAGTTTCTCTGGTATGAGAAAATCAAAAGTGTAAATAAGGACCAAAATGTATAATAGGTATTGTGACCCCAAAGCAATTGTTCAAAAAGAAAAGGCGAACTAAGGAGGGAACAGAGGGAAAGAAAGGAAATGAAAAAGAAAAAAAGGAAAAAATAGAAACAAAGCTTTTGTAAATAAGGAGGGGAGAGGGGTTGAAAGGAAGGTAGGAGAATGGGAGAAAAATCAAGTTGTATCATGTACAGGTACAAATTTCTTACGATGAATGTGATCACTGTGTATATCTGAAAGTATCAATAAACTTAAATAATAAAAAATGATTTAATTTGGTGATTACTAGCCTTAAATATTTTATCAGAAAAGGCAACATATTACATGATACCTAAATGGTCTGTATAATATGGCAGTAAACTAATCTTATCCAGAGGCTTAAGGTTGTAAGAAACAAAAAACAAAATGCCACCACTCTATGAAAATAAAAACATCCTAATTTGTACATATTTTTCAACTGTGATACACGGAAGTAACTAGTTAGTTACTCCACTTCTAATGTTTCCAGATAATATACTATTTTACAAAAATTACATATTCATTTGATGGGGAAAAAAAGAGGAAAATGGCAATTAAAGGTAGCCCAGAAGATAAAATATGAAAAGGTCTCAGTAAACTAAAGGAGTGGTAATAAAAGAAATAGACAACCTTCAAAAGTCAATATAGTTTCTGTCCTATGCTGGTTTAAATGTCTCCATTCTTTTGTCTTTACAATTAAAAAAAAAAAGTCCAATATAGTATGTGCACTTTCATCTAATGAGGTTACTTTTACATGTCTAGTGGACAATTGCTGGAAAACAGTACCAAAAGATGAACATGCCTTCAAAGAAAGATAAACTCAGCAATCTGCGAGTTAACTGAAAAATGCTTGTTTGATCTGTCTTGGAAGAAAGTCTCTCTTAACTGCTATCTGGTGATTTTGATTTGTTCTGTTCCAAACAAATAAAAGATACTTTGCTTTTGATATGTTATGTCCTGGATTTCACTGTTATTTGTAGATGTCAAAGAAAGCAAAGCAACGCTATACACAGCATTAAAATGGAAAAAGTCAATAGTGCTTTCACAAAAACCTAGATTGCCAGCAGGTAGAAAGCAGTTTCATACTTCCTATCTTTGAGAAGGCTGGCAATAAAATATGAATGTTTTTCAAGAATTTTCACATACTTTTTATAGGGTTGATGATCATAACAGGAAGACTTTGGAGCTAAACGTTCTCATTTTGATGTCTGCCTATCTTCCTTTGTATTCTGCCTTCCTTTTTACTACTTGAATCTTATTTAAAATGGAAACTTCTAGATCAGAACTTGACAGAATTATAGACCGCTTACACAGTACTGGAAGGCAATGTACACAAGTGTTCAAATCCTGAGTGTCAGAAGAAGGAGGTATAGGGTGGGGCTGTTCGGTTGAGCAGCAGCTCTGCCCCTCGTTCTGAAGCAAACTGTCTGATGTCTGCCAGACCTCAGTTTCTCAAGCTCTAAATGGCGCACAACGATACCTGAACCTGTTTCATCCAGGTGTGCATCTCTGCCAGTGTTCAACAAATGCTGTGTGAATGAATAAATGTACGCTAACAACTGTTACCAAAGATAATTTAATTCAACCTCTTTCTAGTATAAAGGAGATCAAACACTGGGTAGATCTTACCCAAGTTTACTATCACATAGCCTACTACTACACAGTTGCAACAACAGCTTTGATTAATTTATTTCTTCAGTTTTCAAAAATACACCTTATGACAAGGGATCCCTGAATAAGGGGTGAAAACTACAAGATTATTTGTATCATGGTACCCTCCAAGTCTATGTATTCTCTGAAAAAAAAAATTTTTTAAATGTATCACACCTGGAATTTCACTCCATTGCAGACTGGTTCAAACACAAAAAAAATTTTTTTTGTTACAAACTCCTATTACCTAATATTACGAAGAAAATAAAGACTTGAAATATGATCACTGCTCTCAGGAATCACATAAATAACATGTAGTAGAGAAAGGTATCTTCAGTTTCCTTTGGTATGTCAACCAAGCACAATTAGCACTCTGCTGAGCTATGACCCAAGTTCTAATGGAAACTAGTACAAACTGTCCTTAAGCAGGGACAGTATGTCAGGCAAAAAAAATAAAACAACAAAAAAAATCACACAACACAGATCTTCCTACTCTTCAAAAATAAATTTTATGTTTTAATGTTTATCATTATTTGAAAGGGTAAGACAAGAATGAGTGCAAGACATTAAGTGAATCATAAAATATTTTTAAAATAAATGAAGAAATGCTGATGGATGAAATTTAAATGATTTGCTCACGGTCACATCACTGGCCCAGAGTGCTGGGGATCAAACGAGAGCCTCCTTCTTGAAAGACAACACACTATCACTGAGACACACACTATCACAGGGCACTCTCAATGATGGTCTTATCCAGTTTATTCAAGTTAGGCTGCTTCTACAATTTATTTCCTTTTTCACAGTTCACACTTACTTCATGGCAAACAATTGTAATGCTGCTCAACTTTCCACAGGAAGTGGTTTTAAAAAATAAATATTTAGACCTCATAACTCAACCACTTGCTAGTGATCTTGAAGGATATTTTGCCATAGTATAAAACATTTGGGAATTCTATATAGACTTGAAGATATATACCTTTTTACCACAAAAAAGACTACTGTACTTATTGAATTGAAAGGACTGTCACTATCCAAACCATAGCTCTGCAGGGAAAGAGGAGAGGGGTGAGGAAGAGAGAAAAAGAGAAAGGAAAAATGAGAGGTAGAAGCAAACATGCTTTTTACAATTTCCCCAGACTACCTCAAATATCAGGCTTGCTATTAGAATCACACTGTGCTTATTCATCTTTAATTTATATCTAAGGTTTTCAAATAACCAGATTGATCTAGCAGAGAAACTTGTACAAAGCCAATCATTCTATGGAAATCAGTCACAAAGCTTAACAGCCTCCTCACCTTGCAAGGGAGGGGGAAACTACTATTAAACTATTAGGTCACACCTATTCACAGAGCTTTCTAGAGTATCAAATTAGTCAGTTGTTTTTGACATTATAAAATTTTGTATTCACAATGCATATGGTACACCAAAAAGTTTAAAAACACTTCAACAGTCATTTAAGGGAGAGTTTCAAAAAGTGAATATATATGGCTTAGTTAAGAGAAAGCAAAAAGGTACATAAAAATCTAAGAATCAATCTATAAATACAGTTGTGATAAAAAAAAATTTATGTTCCAGATCAATGGAGAATGCAATACAAAAAATATTTTAAATTACAGAGAGAAAATTCAAAGTCAGTATTAGAAAAGACTCCAGAATAGCATAGAAAATAAAGCATGGGAATAACTCTGATTTAGTACCTGAAGAATTAGTTTTACATTTCCTTAGAGTCTAGGCCAGATAATTTCAGATTATGCCACAATCCTGTTTAAAACTCTTTGTGGTTTTCTATTAAAAACAACTCAACTCTAGAGCATTATGCTACCTCCTTTTCCAAGAATGCCTTCTTTTCTCTGTTCATACCAACTCCTACAATGTTTCAGTGTTCTGCTAAAAACTCTTATTTAACTATACAGTATTTGCTATTATTCTTACCAGATTATACCCTGATCATCTGTTTATATGCTGGGTTTCCACATTAAAGAGAGATGCCTTTAAAGGTTAAGACAATGCCTAATGATTTTCATGTATCCAGTGCCTAACAGGAAGCCAAATTTTGTGTTCCCCCAAATTTGTAAGTTGAACATCTAACTTGCAGTGTGACTCTATCTGGAGACAGAGTCCTTAAGGAGATAATGAGTTCATAAGGGGAGGGCCCCAACCCAAAACAATTGGTGCCAGGAGAAAGTAGTAGTGACACCAGATAACTCTCACTCTTTCAAAGCACAGGGAAAAGGCTATGTCAGGACTTATTAAGAAAGTAGCCATGTAGAAGAAGTCAGGAAGAGACCCCTCACCTGAAAAGAGTCTTGAGAGTACTTTCGTTTTGTGCTACTAGGTCCAGAGCAGTAAGAAAATAAATATTTGTCATTAAAGCATTCTGTCTGTTGCGTTTTGCTCAGTGGCCTGAACGGGCTAGTGCAAATACAAGAAAGTATTCTGTCAAATGGAGGGTTGTTCAGAGCTGTTCTTTAAAAACCTGCATGTTAGGAAAATATCAGCAATTATTAGCACATAATTTTTGAATATCATGTCTTTGAAGTTGAAAAGGTACCTGTAAAACCTGGTCTTGCTAAGTGTACAAATCAGCAGAACATTTTTACTTGGCCTCCTGAAATAAGGAACGATCTGACAAGGTTAATTTTAAGTTGGCTTGTTAAAATGACCCCCCATTAGAATGCAAAATCAATTCTTCCATTAGCAAAAATTGTGTGCAGAGAATATGCTGACTCTTTATTCCTATCACCTATCCAGACCTTGTGAGCATGGTCAAGTTAGAGCAAGAGCGATTTATTTTCTGTCATAATTCAATAATAAAAACAGGTGAAAGGAATGGATTTCTGGTGGGTTTTATTTTTATATTCCAATATTGTCCTTGTATCAAAATAGGACACCAGATATTATATAACCATGTACCATTAAACACTCCCAAAACCTATTGCAAAATCTTTTCCATGATTTTTTTAATCAGTAAGAGAAATAAAGAAGTTATAATTTTAGGAAAATTGTACTACTATTTATGAATATGTATCTATCACAACAACTTGAAAAAAAAATCCAGCATATAAACTGAACTGTACATATATAAATAGGAAGCCAATTTTTTTATCTTTGGAAGAATGAAGCTAATTGGTGAATCTCAGTATTTAGGAAACTTGGGAAAAAATGTTCTATCTCTAATAGAGTTGGTGCCAAATGTGGAACTCTAGGCAGCTGTAACAAGAAATAGCAGAATTGATGAGGTGGTGACATACACCGGTCTTCTGAGCTACTCACAAGACTGAGGCAGGCAAGGCCACCTTCAACAATTTAGCAAGACATTAGCTCAAAGGTAAAATGCCACTAACCATTCCCCTAAAAGGGCAGAAGTATTTCAGTTCCACTTAACAGCTATCCACACTTTGCATATTAGTAAAGTGAGGTTTACCAAAGGTAAATAATTTCCCCCATTTCACATACCTACCAAGTTTCCCAACTGTAATTATAAATCAGGTGTTTATCACTAATGCCCAAGTATTTTATACTATGGTTTTGCCAACCAAAAGACAAAAGAAGACAAGCATTTGCCACGGCAGTTCTTGCTGGAACAAACCTAAGTCCTTAAGGCAAAGAATCCCGCGAGAATGACATGTGACATGAAGAGCAAAGGTGAAACAGCACAGACCGCTGTGTCACAAGACTTGACAGGCTGCTGTGAGAAAGGGAGGGATGATTTTCAAGTAATCATAATTTCATTCCAAAGGGAAAATTAGGTTGTCACATTATGGGAAGAAAACAAGAAAAGAAAATCAGTGTAAAGATTACACTTCAATGAAACCATAGTAACTGGCCAAGAGGAAGAGGTGAAAAAAGATATAATAGTGCAATGTACACCTGTAATCACAAATAAATTTTGACATCTCATCTAAAGTTCACTGAGGCAATTAGTTCTTTATAAGGGGATGTTACAGTAACTTTCAGTTTAATCAGCTTTACTTCCAGAGAGAAACAAGTAAATAAAAAATTATAAATGAACAGATTTTGCTCTAATCTATTATTGCTTCTTTTTTCCCCTATATGTAATATGAAAGTTATTATGTTGTTTCTAATAAAAAACATCTCATCCCGCATATAAATGTAATACACCAAATTCTGAATAATATGGAGGGTCAAAGATAGACCAACTAGCATTTTGTCTTAGAAACTGTTTCAGTTAAGTAAACACCCTTTCTTTTCTACAATAGAGAGAAAAAAATCACCAAGGTACAAATATAACACAAAGAAAAAACAACATTAGCTTTTTACAGCTGTGTCTTAAAAGCTTTCTTGAGATAAATTTATTTTCCTCGGGCTTTACTTCAAATAACAAGATGAACTTCATCTATGGTAAAACAAATGGTGCTCTTCTGCTTCTCAATTATTATGACTACATTCTCTAAGCTGGGAGGTATGCAAGTGTCTTCTACAAGATTTCCATAGTAATTTTTATGTCCATAAGCTATGTTTACAAACTTGTTTTATGTTCTTTAGAACATAAAAATAAAGCAACCACATAAGTTATTTATATTCAAGTTTGCATCATGTTTTAATCTGAGAACCTTCTTTTGAGAAGTTAAAACATAATATACAAAAAAAGGCACAAAACAACAGCCACAAGCTATCACTGACTTAGTTACTTTTCTCCTTGCTTAGACAAAATGCTCAACACTCAAAATTAAGGGAGGAAAGGTTTATTTAACTCACAATTTAATTTTAGAGGTTTCAGACCATAACTGGCTGGCTCCAAGGCAGGGTGGCACATGGCACAGAAGCAACAGTTCCTGGCAGCAGAAGACAACAAAAGCAAGCAAACAAGGGAGAGAGAGGCAGGTACTTTCCGTCTCTTATACTGTTGTACCCAGGTGCCAATCTAACCAGTGGACTGATCCAGCAATCACCCACCCGTAACCCCAGCACTGCCCTAGAAATCAATCACACACTCTAGATTCAACCTCTGAAAAACTCCTACAACCACATTAGGCTTTAGGGGGGAAGGGACACCTACACACAAACCATAATAATCACTTCAGCATTTCATAATGCAAGCTATATATGCAGAGCTATGGGTAAAACCAAACTTAGAAATGTATCTAAGTAAAAAAATAAAAGAAACAGAAAAAAAGAAATGATGGTTTTGATGGTTTGTGAAGACAATAGGACAAGTTTTACTTTCTGTTCTCTGTGCTTATAGCAATCCTTTCGAACTTAGGAACTGATAACTATGAAAAAAGGACATAATTGCTTCTGAAGAAATGTATGAAAAGGAGCTAATTTGTGGAGAGAAAGCTCTATGTGCTAACGATTAACAGGTGCTGCACAAATCTTTCAGTTATTTCTCCCAATAACTCTAGGGCTTAAGAACTAATAGCCCCGCGTTACTGATGACAAAAATTAGGCTCAGACAGTTTTAAGAAAACTATTCAAAATTATGTAACTAGTAAATACGGTGGGTTTCGATTTAGGTCTTTATGACTCTTAAGTCAATGCTTACCCCACCACCACCAGTATTTTCTGAGCCAAATTAAGTATCTACAGTTTCTCTCAATGTTTTTCACAACTCATGGCTCCAAAACCCTTCACCATACGTAGCTCCTGGAAATTTACCATGTGGCCTCTCCACCTCACTACCACTTCCAATTCCTTGCCAGCCACCTTATTGAAAGGTTAATAGTGAGCCGGGTGTGGTGGTGCACGCCTGTAATCCCAGCACTCAGGAGGCTGAGGCAGGAGGATCGGTGCGAGTTCTTTGAGACCAGCCTGGGCTACAAAGTGAGCTCAACCTGAACTGCATAGATAGATCCTGTCTCAAAAAAAGTCAAAAGGAAAAAAAAAAAAAAAGGTTAATAGTGAGACAGTAACAAACAGGGTCATGACATGTGAGTGTTGCCAGAACTGGGAGGCTGATGAGACCTCGCTGTTGCTGTTATAGTTAATACCTGGTGGGATGTTAGCTCTGTATTTTCCATGTAGAAATAAAGGTCCTCCCTTTTCCTAATTGCTCCCCTGGACACCCTGTCATTTACGCTAGATGAACACTGGAATATCACAGGCAGTTCTGCATCTGTGCATCTATCATAACAGCAACTGTTCGGAGCATTTGAACGAGAGCTTTAAAACCGGAACAATAAATATCTTGCTGAGCAAAACCCTTTGGAGCTTACGGCCTCTGAAACTGTTCTTTCATAATGATAGGAAAAGGGCCACAGGGACTGGAAATATTGTACTTTCAATCTTTCAAAAGTTTGTGACCCATTGGTATTTCTGCTTTCTATCAGGATCTGCAATTTGAAACCATGACTCATTAAATTCTCGGTAGAAACAAAGGCCTAAGATATAAGAATTGAAGCCCATGGAGACAGGAAAGAGAGAAACTTCAACAAAGGAGATAGCAGGTGGCACTTACTATAGGTAGCAGGTGGTGCCTTCTACCTGAGCTAGGACTCACTGCTTGGGAGGGGCGGTCAAAACCTGCACACACATGGTAACTGCTGGCAACTCGAGAGGTTTCCACAGATAGATGCAGCAATGCAACTGAGGAGTGGACACCATGAACTGCACTGGCTTGTGAGTGGAATAGATTTGGCAGTCCCGTGGGAGACAGTGATTGGCCAGGAGCCATCTCAGAGAGGCACCAACTGAGCTCACAACTCAGAACAACTGCTATCTCCATCCAGCAGCTCCCAGCTGAGTTCAAGCCATCAGAGGGTGCACTGACTGCTGCAGGCTGAATGGGTCTGGTTCCAGCCTGACAACCAGAAGCCAGCCTGAACTACAGGAGAAGTAAACACACAGCTTGCTGAGACCATCCACTGCCCCATGTGAAGCAATGAACCAACTGCTGTCTTGCTGGGATAAATCAACTTGGATCTAGACTCTGCCTCCACAGGCTGTCTACCAGTAACAGCAGGGACAAACCTTGAAGTGTTTCTGCCTTTTTTTTCTTTTTACACTCTCTCCCTTTTTTTTCCCCCTGGAGGGGGAACATGGTTTCTAGTATTTTTGTGGTTGTTGTTCCAGTCTGTACTTCCTTCTCTTTCCCTCCAGTCTTTTGCAACAGTTCCCCAGAGCTTTTGTGACCCTCCATTGTACTCCAGCCTTGCTTCACGTCTCTTCCTCTTCTTCTATTTCTCTTATTTTTTCCTAATGTTATTGCTGATTGTACCACTTTAAGCAAAGTAACATAACCATCCTAATCATCTGTCCTTCCTCCTGGATCAAGACTGAGATTTGCTTAATGTCATAGAAAATACTATGAGCCAAGTAGGCAGCAACTTTTGATCCCCAATAAATTGAAGAGATAGGAGCTTAGGACAGACTCAAAACGCAAAAGCCAGCTACACCTGGAAGACAGCTCTAAGAAGTAGTCATTTCCTAATGGTTCTAAATACTAGCAAAAAGAGCTACTTGCTGTAGCCAATTCATAAGCACCAAGAAAGAAACTGAATTTAAAGAAAAAAGAGAAGAAAAGAAACTGAGAAGACACAAATAAGGTGCAACCCTAGACATCCAGTTCACCAAAGGAAAAACCAGAGGGTAATGAGGTGGGACAGTCTGAAAGTCACCCACTTGCCCTCTCTGAAGCAGTAAAAACAAATGAGGCTCTAGAAAAAAATCAAATCAGAAATAATTTCTCAGACAACTACAGAGATGGTGGCCACAGTGAAAAACATGCTTTAAGACTCTAAAGCAGATACAGATAAAACAAAAAAACAAACAAACAAAGCAACCAGGACCTTAGAAAAATGATGGAAACAGTGAATACTCAACATAGGAAAGAAATGGAATCAATACAACAGATTCAGCAAATATCCATGAGACTAAAACTTCCATTCAAAGTGTCTACAACAGAATAAACCAATGTACAGGATCTTGGACATAGAAAACAGACTTGCAGCTAGCAGTCCTGAAAAGAAAGATCCCTTAAACCCAGCAAGGGACCACAAGAAAATCCAGCAGCTACTAGGTGATGCAAAGAATAACAAAAGTTGGTGGCAATGTAAAAGCAGGACATACCACAAATGTATTGAAAAAAAAAAAAAAAAAACCCTGCTCACAGATGTCATGGGAGAAAACTTCCCTTTGCAGGGAAAAAGAATTTCACAGTTAAGTGAGGCATATAGAACTCCAACAAGCCAAGATCAAAAATAATCTATAGCAGTGCATACAACAGTCAAGAGTCCAGCAATTTAACACAATACAGTCATCCCTTGCAATATCGTGATTTACTTATTGTAGCTTCACTGTACCACAGGTTTTTAAATATATATATATATCTAATTTTGTGACTTTTTTCCTATATTGCATCATTTTGTAGTATATGGGTATTTATATAGTATTTATGACATCATTTTTGCCTAGAAAATTTAAAATGTAAAAAATATATGAAATGTTAATTCAAACATATTAAAAGAAAATTAAATTGAAAAGAAAATACTGTACAGTATGTATTTCATCAGATGAATATTGTACTGTACACAATGGAAATGCAGTATGCCACTACCGCCAGCCTGAGCCCAGCAGAGCCACCTGACTGCAAGAGGGGACTCATACCAGGTGGGAGCTGCTTATAGGCAAGGAGGGTGTGGGGCACTACCTCCACCCCTCATTATGAGCTGGCCTGGGCAGGGTGAGTGGTGTGGGCCAGGTGCTGGGCTCAGATCAGCTTAGCTGGGTCCTGTGTATCGCACTCCCGTGCCACTCCCCAGCCCACTCCCGTCTCCATCCACACCTGCCTTGTTCTCCCCTCTTGTCTTCAGAGCTGAGACGCTGATTCACCCAGGAGTCTCCAGGCACCACCCCAGCTGGAAGCTGAGGCTTTGGGAAGAAGGGTCTCCCCAGGAAGGGAATGCAGGAGTGTGAGAAGGGTTTATAGGAGTGTAGGAAGGGTTTATAAAGCCTTAAAATATATATAAATAATAAAATAAATGTAACGCTACTACTTTGCAGCTGTTCGACTATCATGGGGGGGTCTCTGGAATTAACTCCCACGAGAGGTGAGGGATCACTGTATTGCAAGCTGTGAGAGAAAAAAACCCAAATCATCCATAAAGGAAAGCGCATCCCAATTACAACTGACATCTCAACATAAATGTTCAAGTCAAGGAGAGCTTGGAGTGATGTATTTCAAGCCACAAAAGAAAACAACCTCCAAACCAGATTCCTGTACCCTGTAAAACTATCTTTCAAAATTGACGGAGAAACTGGTGAAGAAATAAGGTATTTCCATGACAAAGAACACCTGAAGAAATTCACTAACACCAAACCAGCTCCAAAATATTCTGAAGGACATTCCAGAAAGAGATCACAGGATTACAACTCCATGAACCCCAAACAGAATAAATTTACCCAGCAAGACAAACAAACAAGAGGAGTAAAAAGGGAGCCAAAAAAAGGAAGTAACATGACAGGAATAAGTAAATGCTTTTGTGCTGAATTACTGGTAAGTAAATACCAGTTATACCTGTCAGTTAATGGTCTCAATTCACCAATCCAAAGAAACAGACTGGCAGAGTGGATTAAGAAACAAGAACCAACAATGTGCTACATACAGGAAACACATTTAACATAAAGAGAAACTCACAAACTAAAAGCCAAACGACAGAAAACAATATACCATCTTACAAGAACCTGGAAAAAAGCAGGGGTAGACATTCTATTTGAAAGCAAAGTGAATTTCAAAACAAGATTGATTAAGAGAGATAAAGAAGGTCACTACACCCTTACAAAAGGAACAACCCAAGAGGAAGAGAAAACAATCATATATATGCAACAAATACCAGTGCACCCAACCATATAAAACAAA
Organism: Dinomys branickii; assembly: GCA_004027595.1. Taxonomy (NCBI): domain Eukaryota; kingdom Metazoa; phylum Chordata; class Mammalia; order Rodentia; family Dinomyidae; genus Dinomys; species Dinomys branickii. The sequence goes on from PVLD010001357.1 coordinate 62,114, forward strand.
TATTAACAGAAACGGAAAATCAAATAAGCATTAATACAATTGTATTGGGGGATCAATCCCCCACTGTCACCAAAGGATACATCAACCAGACAAAAAAATCAACAAGAAAATACTAGAACTGAACCAAGAGAGTGGATAGAGTAGATGTCTACCAAGTTCCATCCCACAACATCTGAATACACATTCTTCTCAGCTGCACACAGGACATTCTCCAAAACAGACCATGTACTAGCTCACAGAACATGTGTAATTAAATGTAAGGGAACTGAAATTTACCAAGGCATATTATCAGATCATAGTGCAATGAAAATTTTTTTAAATGGCAAAATAAACCACAAGAATTTCATAAACACACAGAAATTAAATAACATTCTCCTAAACAACCAGTAAGTCACAGATTAAAGAAGAAATTGGTTTCTACAACTAAGTAACAGTGCCAGTACATCACAGCAGAATTAAAGATGTAATGAAAGCAGTCTTACAAGGGAAGTTTACAGCAGTGAATACCTGTATCAGGAAAACAGAGCAAGCTCAAATAAACAACCCAATGTTAAACCTCAAGCTTCTAGGAAAAGAGAAGACAAGTACAAAGCTCATACAACAGAGGAAATTATAAATGCCAGAGCAGAAATTAATGCCATGAATATAAAGAAAACAATACAAAGAATCAGTGGAGTTGTTTGTTCAAAAGAGTAAATGAAATCGGCACTCCCCCAGCCGACATCACCGGGACGGGAAGGAGGTTAGGAGCTTAGGAGCGGAAAGGAGAGAGCAAGGTCCACACGGTTGGGAGTGGGAAGGAGGGAGGTCCACATGGTTGGGAGCGAAAGGGGGAAGCACGATGGATCTGCAGAAATGTAGACCATCTACACGTGCTTCCACAACTGGTGTTCTATGAATGCGGAAAATGCAAAAGAAATGAACAGATTCCTACAAACATGAATTACCAAGTTGAATCAAGAAGATATAAAAATCCTAAATAAACCAATATCAACTAATGAAATTAAGATGTAATTCAAAACCTACCAACAAAGAAAAGCTCAGGCCCTGATAGATTCATTGATGAATTCTACATTAGATTTAGAGAAGACCTAACATCACAACTTCTCAAACACTAATGAAATGGAAAGGGAAGCAATACTAGCAGAGTTATTTTTGGAAGCAAGCATTACCCCAATACCAAAATTGGAAAAGGACCCAACTAAGAAAGAGAACTACAGGCCAATCTTCCTAACAAACATAGATGCAAAAGTCTTCAATAAGGTAGTGGCAAACAGAATGCAGCAAATCACCAAGAAGATTATATACCATGACCAAGTAGGATTCACCCTAGGGATGCAGGGATGGTTCAACATACAAAAATCAATAAATGTAAGGCACCATATTAACAGAGCCAAGGACAAAAACAATATGATCATCTCAACAGATGCAGAAAAAGCTTTCACAAAGTCCAACACCCATTCATGATAAAAACCCTACAAAAAATTAGAATAGGTGGTCTTTATCTCAATCTGATAAAAGCCATCTATGACAAACCAACAGTCAACACCATAATAAATGGACAAAAATTAAAGCTTTCACCCAGAATCAGGAACAAGATAAAGATGTCCACTGCTACAACTCTTATTCAATATAGTTCTGGAAACATTAGCCACAGCAATTAGATAAGAGAAAAGAATAAAGACAGGAAAGTAAGAAGTTAAATTATTTTGCAGATTACATGATACTCTACATAGAAGATCCTAAAAACTCCACCAAAAGACTTGTAGATTTAATAAACAAATTCAGTAGTGTAGCTGGATATAGTCAACACACAAAAAATCAACAGCCTTCCTGTACACACTCACTGAGAGAGAAATTAGAGAAACAACAACTTTCAAAAAAGCATTCAAAAAAATGAAATCCCTAGAAATCATCCTAATGAAGTAAAGACCTCTACATTGAAAACTATAGTAGTCTACAAAAGGAGACTGAAGTGGATATCAGAAAATGGAAAGATAGCACTTGCTCTTGGGTAAGAAGAACCAATATAGTAAAAATATCCACATTTCTAAAATTGTTTTACAGATTTAACGCAATCCCAATGGAAATTTCAATAGCATCTCTCACAGAGCTAGAGAAAATAAACCTCAAATTCATTTTGAACCAGAAGAGATCTAGAACAACGAAGGCAATTCTAGGCAGCACAGGCAAGGCAGGGGGTACCACAATCCCAGACTTGAAATTATATTATGAAACTACTGTGATAGAAACAGCACGGAACTGGAAAAAAGAAAAGACCCAGGTAGCAGCGGAACAGATTAGAAGATGCAGAATCAGCTCCTCTTATCTTTGACAAAGGTGCCAAGCATTCACCGGGAGAAGGATGTCACCTTTAACAAAGAGCACTGGAAAACTGGCTTTCCGCATGCCGAAGATTAAAATTAGACTCGTGTTTCATCATGCACTAAACTAAAATTGAAATGGATCAAGGATCTCAACTTTAAAACAGAAACACTAAATCTGTTATGCAATAGCATAGGTAGAACTATTAAAGACGTCAGTATTGGCAAAGACTTTAAGAACAATATCCTGATTACACAGGAACTATCACAAAAAATCAGTAACTCTGATTTCATCTTAAAGGGTTTTGCACAGCAGAAAACACCAACAGAATGAAAAGACAATCCACAGTGTAGGAAGAAAATCTGACAGCTTTTCCTCAAAGCATTACTGCCTAGAATATATAAAGAACTCCATAAAATCAGACCCCCCCAAAACTGAAAGACCCAATTCAAATATGAGTATATGAGATGAATACACACTTTTTAAATGAAGAAGTACAAAAGGCAAATAAATATATGAAAGCATCAACATCACTAGTCATCTGAGAAATGTAAATTAAAGCAACTCTGAGACTCCATCTCATCCCAGAAAGAATGGCTACTATCAAGAAGTCAACCAATATCAAATGAGAGGAATCCTTCTCCACTGTTGGTGTGACTGTCGGCTGAGGTAACCACTGTGAACATCAGTGTAGAGATTCCTCAAAAACTAGTACTAGACCTTCCACTTGACCCAACTACTCCTCTTCTTGGTATCTTCTGGAAAGAATTAGAATCGCAAGACAGTGATATGTGTACACGCTACAGCTGCACAGCCTGTAATAGCCAAGTCTTGGAAGCAGCTCAGATGCCCACCATCTGGTGAACGCATAAAAGAAGATATGGGGGCTCTTAACACAATGGAGTGCCACTCTACCATAAAGAAGGCGTGCTTCTGATATTTCTAGGTAAATGGATACACCTTGAGACAATATGCTCAGGTGAAATAAATTGAACACACGTATAAATACATCTTTCTGTTGTGTGAGAAACTGAAAATATAAAGACCAAAGTGTATATAGTTGGTATTATAAAATAGGATAAAAATGTTCAAATTGTGAGACAAGGTAGTGGGGAGGAGGAAAGGAATGAAGGGGCAAGAAAAAAATGAGAACAGAAGGAAAAAGGGAAATAAAGCTTTTGTAAAGTGGAAAGCGTTGACGGGGGGAATCAAGAAAAAAAGAAACAAGTTATATCATGTACATGTATAGATTCCCTGTGATGAATGTGGTAATTATGTATATATGAAATGTACTAATAAAATCTGATTGGAAAAAAGAGTCTGACTACATAAACTTTTGTGTTATCAAGTGTCTAGGTTACTTTTCTCTCGTTGCTGAGACAAAATACCCGACGCCCAAAATGAAGGAAGGAAAGGTTTATTTAGCTTACAGTTTGTGGAGGTTTCAGTCCATACTTGGCTGGTTCAGAGGCAGAGTGGTGCAAGGCAGAAGACAAACTGTTTAGGGCAGCAGAGCACAGCAAAAACCACCAGAGCAAAAGGGAAGAATGGCTGCAAGCAGCCTGCTTTTCTTCCCTACATTGTAAACAACCTACCCAAACCAGGGGTCATGAACCTCTCACACAATCTCCATACCCTCCTCTTCCACAGGTTCAGGATGTTAACAAAGTAAGCACCCCAGCTTCTTCCTGAGTCACTCAGCTAAACCTCTAGAGTCCCCAAGTTAACACAATGTATCAACCATAACATCAAGTAAAGTTGGATTTGTCAGGATGTTAGAAAGGTTTGGCTACTAAGGAGATAAAACTATCTTTACACATTTTCTAATACTTCATAGTACTTGCTCTCAAAGCAGCTGTCATGCTAACAGCTAGCTCTCTGTTAACATGTTTGCCCCTTCTGATTACTCTCAAGTAAGTATCAACAGAATTACGGGCTTCTGAGTAGTCTAAAAACGCCTTGGAATCTGTCTCATACATATGCTCAGTGAGAGCAGAAGTATCTTGCATTCATGAAAATGAAATCTCCCACAATGCATCTCCCTTGAGAGACATTCCATTTCTCAACAGTTCTAATTGTCATGAAGTTTTTCCCATTACCCAGTGTTTAAACTTCATCACACAGAGTATCTGCCTCCCATAAATCCTGTGATCTTAGGTGAAGTGCTGTTTTCTTTCTGTATGTCTTTGGCTACAAAATGATCTAGATTTACTGCCCTATCCCCATTACCCCTCTTTATTAAAGGGGATATCTATCATAAAGCAATGTCTTCAAATCCTCAACTAGCTTGCAAATTGAATACATTGCATCACATCCACTGAGGGGAGCTAAAGTTCCCACAAAAATATACCCTTTAGAGTTACATGAAACATGCTCATGTACCACTTTACACAATTTAATATATAGGAGGAAAAAAAACCAATAATCTCCTTTCATGGGATTGATGCTATGCAGTCTGTGTCTTGAGCAATTATAATGACAACTTTCTTACAAGACAGCTCTGTATCAAGAACAAAATAAGGGATGTTATAGCTCAAACAAAATGTGTATGTAATGTACATGTCAGAGGGCTTTACGTTCAAGTCCTCTTTCTTGGTTAATCAAAGTTTCAATTTCTCTGAGAAGAAATTTTATGAAAGAGTTCCAGAATTTTTATAAGTGGAAATGAGAGAAGATCCAGAGCAAACAATAATTTGTTCAGAAGGAAATGTTCTCAGCAGAATAAAAGATTTCCTGGCCCAACACACAAGACAACCTCATACAACAAAGGTAACTTTACACTAGGAGAAGGTTTACTCCCATATAAAGGAGATATCCAGTCAATCAATCAGAAGGACAAAAAACAAAACACAAACCCCTCTGAAATATCAGACATAAGAAGTCTGGAGATCTAAACCTATGAGTACAACGGAAAAAAGAAAAGAGTTTTTCTTAAGGGGACGGAGACAACATGCTCCTTCCTGATAAACATGCTATTCAGGAACAAGGAGAAATTTTCCTCAAATTTGACCTTCAGACAGTTAAGACATCCTTGTCTGTCTTTTTAGAACAATGTATCATACCTCAATTTTCCACTCCTAAAAAATGGTACTTAGCTGCAACTTAAATATCATAAAATTATGCTAACACAAAATAGCAATGCTAAATGTTCTGCTACCCTTCTGCAGATTCATGGAAGTTATGAAGAATCATGAATTATGTCCATGATGTACACTCTACAAAGATTTACACACACATTTCATTTCAGGCTTTCTTCTGAGAAGCAGCCCCTACTCTCAAATCACAGCATAGCCCCCGTTTTAAAGAGAACTTTCTAGTTTTTCAGAAGGCTTTGTGATAATACGAATGCAGAAGAGATGGGAGGGTGAGAGCGTGAGAATGGAAGGGCAGAAGAGGGACTTGAAGGGAAACGAGGGAAGCAGCTGAAAGAATTAGCATTCATATTTTTAAGAAAACATACTTCTATAGCAGACAAAGCACTTACAGAGAAATCCTGCCAAATATTTCCCAGAATTCAAGCACATACACACACCACAGAGCACCACAATCAACTCAGAAGCTCTTCTAGTAGAAACAGAATGGTAATGTTGCCAGAAATAATAGAAGTCAGTTGAGAAGCCTGCACACTAGAATAAAATGAGCTCATATTTTTGCTGTCAAAACAAGTTTGTTTTGCAAACTGAAGCTGTCTAAACCCAGTGAGAATATTATCTCAAAATGTCCCTAATTTTGCACAACTCAAAATACTTTTTATATGCTACACACCCTTCTACCCACTATGCTAACTTACATAAGTGATAATTTTGAGTACAAGGAATGTTTGCTTAAATATTTTATGCTTATACCAATTTGCTTTTCTCGAAAAGAGCCAGATAGTAAAGAAACTGCCTGTTTTACAGACATTTAAATAGAACACAATAATCTTAAAGATATTCAATGCAAAGAGCCACTTAATGGAAAAATCAACTACGTAAAATAAAAAAATCAATTATATAAAGTTAAGTTAAATTTGATTGCAATTAGTCATCAATCTCTCTTATGTATCTGTGACTTACCTTGTTGCTATAACATTACTCCATGTTTGGTGTTCATAGGGAACATGTGACAAGATGAGTCTCCAAGAATACACAGAAGAAAGAATCAAACTAACTGCAAAATAGTTAACTCAGGGCAAATGCAGAATGCTGCAATGGATGTCATTTTAGTACATCATTACAAAAGTGCAAATTTAAGATTCTTACTACTTCATGGAAATTCCTTTACATATAAATAAGAGGGAGACATTCACCTATCAAACCTTAGCCTGTTTACTTTTTAATTCTTGGGACTGGAAAACAGGAACATAAACTTGGGATGTGGGCAAATAAGTGGACACAAGCAAAGGAAACCTGAATTTATCCTAAATTCTAGAACTGTAGAGCAAACTACTGATTTCTTTTCTCAATCCTAATGTCACCTATAAAGAGCAGATTATGCTAGAAAGTAGAGAAGATGGATCAAACATAATAAAGCATTATAATGGTTATTTTCTATCAGCCAAAGCTTATGTATTATGTATCTCAGAGTTCCAAGCCTCCAGCAGAGATCAAAAGAATCTTTCCCATAGGTTAAGGTGAAGGTTTCTTTGAATTACGTAATTATATGGTTTGTGTTTGCCCAGGAACAGTTGTTCTGGTGAAATTACTCATTGTAGCTCCTTTCACTCTCCAAAGTGCCCAGTTAGTATGGTACTCTAATAACGGAAATCAACCACAGTGCATAGCAACTTTTCTATCTGGAGGAGGCACGTTCCAATTTATGAATAAATTGCCTATATGTAGTAATTTGTATTAGGGCTGCTTTCCAACAACCACCCGCTATATACATCCTGTTATCTTGTATTACTGTTCTTCCTGCAAAAGGACCCAGAGTTATCCCAAACATTACTGTGTCATCTAATAAACAGCATAGAGATTCTTGATATATTATTGTCCTGGAAATGTCACGGTGAAAGAAAGTAACTACATCAAGCAGTTGCTGTTTCACTGACTCCAATATTACATGTCTACTATTTGCTGTGTATCAGTCTATCTACTGATAGTCACGTGGTTCCTCATGGGAGGGTCAAGCAACAAACTAATATGATTTAAATATTGTCCTGATACAGGTAAGTACTTAAAGAGAAAACTATGTCAAGGCAAGAGGGTAGAAAGAAGTTAATATTTTGCATTGAGTGATCAGTGGATGATTCACTAGTAAAATGGTATTTTAGTAGAAACTGAAAGGGAGTAAGGAAGCAAATCACTTACCTATCTGGCAGTACCTAGGGCAAAAGCCAGAATCTGCTTGCATGTATCTGAGGAATAATCAGGCAGCTTGAAGTTAAGTGAATTAATTGGGACAACAGTGCAAACTCAGGGTACAGAAAGGGTCTGATGTATGTAGGACTTTGTAGCTTTTACTATGATTAGACGGGAAGTTCTTTAAGGATTAGGTTGTGCACAGAGGAACAATCAATATGTGACCTTTAAAGACTCATTGTGGTACTTTTATACAATAGAATATTATTCAACTATAAAGAAAGATATAAACTCGAGGCTTGGACGGTTAAGTGGTCATAACTAGAGACCATACTCGTAAGTGAAATAAATCAGACTTCCAAGGGTAAGCAACACATTGTCCCACTAGTATAAGAACCTAAAAGAGTGAATAAAAATTAAGAGGTATGATAGACATTGTGAAACGAAAGGAATGATAGTGTGAAACTAAAGGAAACTGCTCAAAAGTAAAGAGCAACTGGGATGTGGAAAAAGAGAACAGAAAGAAGGGGAAACTATGCACATATGTATACACTGGAGATCTAACATAGTTGTATTACTGACTTCTACCGCTTTACTTAAAGGATCAGTTAATGATTAATTATTTGATCAATTTTGTATGTACCTATTTGTTTTCCTGAGAAACCACTTTGAAGATATCAATATGTAATACAATAACCATTGTATAGGGGCTGGGGATATAGCTCAGTGGAATAAGTGCTTGCCTAGCAAGCGCAGGGTCCTGAGTTTGATCCCCAGTACCGCAAAAAAAAAAAACCATTGTTAATTTCCTACCACTTTGCCTGTAAGGCAGTACTGCTTTGTATTGTTCTTATGCTATTTTGTAGATGGAAGTCTGTTTGTTAGTATGTTTTCCTTCTTTTATTTTTTAAAAAGACTCATTGTGGCTACTCTATTAAAAACAACAGAAAGGAGACTAGACTTGAAGGCTCTTACAATTAATAATCCATGTTAGAAAAGATGGTTTCAATCAAAGTGATAGGCAATGGGATATGATAAAGTATTTGGATTCTGGATCTAGTTTCTAAAATTTTATTTTTCAGTGATTTTACATTCATAGGAAATTTCTATCAATGATACAGAGTTCATATACTCTTTCAACCAATTTCTTGTTTGTCACATTTCATGGTGTATTTATCAAAACTAAGAGACTAACATATTATATTAACTAACTTTCAGACTTTTCCTGGACTACACTAAATATTTTGCATCTGTCTTGAGGTAAAGTCAACAACATTTACTGATGAACTGCAGTGGAATATAAAACTGAGAGAAGCCAAAAGTATCATTAAGATTTCTATTGAGCAACTCAAAGGGCAGAAATAGAGAAAGAACATGGGAAGCAAAAGAACGTGAAAGAGAAAGAACATATTTGGGAGACAAGTCTCAAGTTTGGATTTATATGTGTTGACACCCACTAACATCCAAGTGAAGACATCTAATAGGCAGTTAGGTATATGGAGCTCAGTAAAGAAGTCTGCATGTTAGAGACCAGATGATGAGATCAAAGCCTAATGAGCTCCTCTGCGAGCACAACAGGGAACAGCAGGCTGCACTCCTTTGCTAACATGTGCGCACGCCGCCGGCACGTTACAAGCTCCAGGGAAGAGTCAGCGCAGCTGAGATCCAGTCGTTTACCTGGGTACATACTATAGAAAACTGGCGGGAGATGAACTTCTGCAACTCAACTGCTTGCTCCCATTTCTAAGTAAAGAAAAGCAAGGTGGGGCGAATGCTCAGGGATCCTCCTGGACTAGAGGCAGAGAGCCCTCGGCCCCCTGCATTCCAGATTAATTCTGTGTGTTTTTTTTACTTCATCCTTGTGTTGCTTCTCCCATCTCCCATCCCCCTGTGGGGGATAAATTCATAAGCTGGTCCCTACAGACACTGAAAATGAATCCCAGACTGCGCAGAAAAATGCATAAATGATATTATATAGCTTTTCATTTCAACATTTTAATAATTATATTCACATTACTAAAATTCTCTAGAATGAAAATCTCAATGGCCAAAATATCAATAAAATCTTAATGAGCTAATTCACCTTACCAAAAAATATTATTTTTAAAAGTAAGATATATATATCTAAATTTTCTTAATTAAAAAACAAAATTTTAAGCCAGGCATGGTGCCACACACCTGTAATTCCAGCACTTAGGAGGCTGAGGCATGAGGAACATTGCGAGCTTGAGAGCAGCCTGGGCTACAAGGCCAGCCTGAACTGCAGAGCAAGACCCTGTCTCAAAATCACAAACAAACAAATAAATAAATATTTAAGAAATAAATAAAAATTTTGGAAAAATTAAAGGAGATAAAAAAAAACAAGAATTTGAGATTTTCCAGTTTACTTGTACATAAATACTCACTTCTCCCTTCCTGAATTTCTTACTCGCACTCACGCCCCACGGCGTCTTCAGAGTGAGGTTTGGGGCAGCGCTTGTTTAATCACCTTCGGAGGGGTGAGGACCCCACACACACAGTACCTCCCACAGTTTAATATTAATAAGAGTTTATCAATACAAATGCAGAATAAGGCACATGGAAAAGGATGACTCGGGCACACTCATACCAATTCACACTGACACGTCCATACCAATTCACACTTGACAAAAGACCTGCTGGCGTCTCTGATTTTAAATGTTTCTGAAGTTCAAATGTCAATATTTTCAGATTTGAACATTAAACCATGAAATTCACTTTTGCGAGTCAGTTCCTTCCAAAGAGAAGGTGAGGGATGAAAATTATCACAGGCCATGACAGAGCCTAATAGCAACTTTATACTCTGGCCTTGCTGGGTAAATGGGCTGGAATTTTACAACGTAACCAAGAGACTACTTAAAAAGAGAACTATAGTTTAGGGTGCGTATGTATGGCTACCAACACAAAAATAACTTTTTCAACCTATACTGTGATTTTTCCTTTAATTCTCAATTTGTCTCTTGCTTAGTTTTGAGAAGGAAAGTTATCTTAGGTCTTTAACTCATTGATCTCGCACAAAAACTCAGCCTATGTACGATTGTGACTATCAGTTTTGCTTCTTAAAATGTCAGTGTCTTCATCTGTTTAAAGGCAATGTGTATCTCCTATCTACTTTTACTTTCCCCTCAAGGTTCTTATGGAGAACAAGTTAAATAAAAATATGTGAAAGTCTTTTATAAACTGGAAGGAATGCTTTTTAACTCAGTGTATCCTAAAATTATGAGAGGACTACGGCTGTACTTTTTAAAAAGAAAACACAATGGAATATAAAATTCTGACTATATTACACATAGTAAAACTATTTTGTGGAAAAAAAGATTATGTTAGGTATACATGTTACCGAGAAGTGATGTGAAATGTTTCTAACACTAGGAGCCAACAAACATACCACCCCCCCAAAAAAACACAAGTGTAGGAACCCGCTACTAAGTAGCTCTCTTTCAAAGCCATACCTATCTGATCTTTACTCATCAAGCCATTCTGCAAACACTCTGCACCCACACTGCCCTCTACTTAAATTTTTTCAATCCCCTTTCTTTACTTGAAAGATGAAGGAAACACAAATAGTACCTACGACAAGCAAGGACCCTATAGAAGTCCTCTGTCATTACATATTAAGTGATGTGAGGCATCAAGATACTTTTTCTGTTCCCTCTTTCTGACTGCAAACCAACCCAATAAGGTAAAGAAGTAGTCAGTAAGCACTGTGGACAAAAGAAAATGAACCAAACATGTACAAAGCTACGGCATCTAAAAAATAATATTTCTGTTACCTTGGTCATGCTATTCACAAGAAACAAGGCTTTAAGTCAAACTTCATGTGCAGTGTTGCCTACAGATAAAATATAACTTAGTATTTCCATGAAGACTAAAGGCAAACACTGCAATCATCAGTATTACAACAAGTTGTTGCCATCTCAGTCTGAGGTTATTTGTGTTCTATGCTGTTATACCACTGTGCCTTTTAATCACGAGGTTAGTTTTATTGATAATTTTCCTATAAATTTCCCCTGATGCCAGTTATGTCATTTCATTGCTAATGGCCTGGGCTTTAACAGACTAATTATTCTAACTTGCTATTTACCCTCTTTTGCCTCACAGACCAGAATATCATGATAGCTAGGACTATAACACAGTAAAAATCCCATGCAGACAGGCGTGGGTCTTGCCTGGAGGCAGAGCATATACTGGATGCACAGGTATTAGGACTTTTATACTGACTAACCAGAGGCTTTTAGGTTCTTGACCATGGCAGGGATTTATCCCCCTAGTACTGGGAACTGAACCAAGGGCCTTCACATTGGGCTACATTCCCAAATCTTTTTTTATTTTTAATTTTGACACAGGGTCTCACTAAGTTGCTAAACTGCCCAGGCTGGGCTAGAATTTGTAGTCTTCCTGCATCAGCCTATCAGAGTGCTGGGATTATAGACACGAACCACCACACCTGGCTGTACTTATTTTTCGAAACAATGAGCTATTACTGTATCATGTATGAGACAGTATCTCACATTTTTTAAATCACTAGCCTGAGTGTATACCACAATCTTCTAACACAGAGTATCAAAAGAAGTTTTGTCCTATTTTCCAAGTTTGAATGATCCAGTTAAACTACTCAGTAAGTGCATTTGCAAAAATACTTAAAACATGAGCTATATAATCAAATTTTTATTTCTAAATGTTTCAGTGTCTAATAAAGCTCAATCTACTTGTTATAATTATAATATTCAAGGTCCTTTGTTTCAACTTGTACTGCTCTAATTATGAATTTTTGTCTTGTAGAGTAGGGAGACACACACACACACACACACACACACACACACACACACTCATCCAAAACTCTACTAGAAAAATTCCTCAGGTAATATCTTGAGAATGTCTGCTTTTGTTTAATGTCAACTGGTAGTTAATGGCCAATACCACTTAGTATTCATGTATGATCCTACTTACATATTCCTTCCATTAAATTGTTATTGCCTCAAAAGCAGGTTAGTTTATAATCTTGGCACTGTGGGGAACAACACATAGGGGGCAATCAAGAAATGTGGAGAGTAGGCAAATGTACCCTCCTGGGACCATCCTACCTCTTACACTGCATCCCACCTGAAAATCTCATGCATCTCTCATATTTTTCTAAGAAATCGGCCCAGCTACTGATATTCAAGATCTTCAATGATTCAACACTTTTTCCAGTTCCTTCCCTTATATTCATGTATGTCAATAAAACCTGACCCACATTTGGCATAGGACAAACTAAAAACAGTTTCTCACTTCAAAGTTGTTCAGCACTTCAGGACGTGAAGGAAGTACACAGTGCATACCTCAATTTAGACTACTGGCTCTTAACAGGTTGCAGTATCATTTTAATTATACACATATATACCATAAGAATATCTACCAACAAGCTCATTCTTCCAAAGATTTAGATTAGGGTGGGGCTAGGATGGAAAGATTTCAATGTATGCATTTTGAGATATCTTTCAATGATTTGGACTCAATATTTCCTAGGCCTGCTGAACTACAGGTTCAGATCCTGGGTACTTCAGAATAAGCTTGCCTAAAAAGGCAACATACTATTTTGATGATAAAGATTCACATTTTTAGTAGTGATCCATATATCAAAAAGTCCTAGACATTCGTTACAGTTTAAACATACAATGTCCCCCAAAGTCTCACGTACTCATAGGTGGGACTTTTGCGAGGAAACTGAGCATGGGTGTGTGATACTCATCACTGGGTTAGTCCATGGACAGGTTTACAGTTGGGTGTGATGTTGGAGGTGGAAGCCTGATGGAAAGAGGTGGTTCATTGTGGGCATGGCCTAGAAACAATCTCTCTCTTCTTCCCTTGATCCACCACTGCTTCCCGCTTGTCATGGCATAAGCAGCTTCTTCCCTTCCATGCTGCCCTACCTTGGAGCGTACTGATTATGGACTGAAGCCTCTATAAACTATGGGCCAAAATAAACCTTTCCTCCTTTAAGATGTGGATGTTGGGTATTGTGTTCCAATAATGAGAAAGTAACTACGACAATGTTTATCTCCACAAGAGCTGTGAAAGATGTGTTATAAAGAAGAGAAAACTGAGGCTAAGAAGAAAGATGATTGCCCTCGACTCCAAAGCTTATTGGCAGGAACTGAAGCTGCATCTTGATGCGGTGGCACATGCCTCTAATTCCAGCACTAGAGATAAGAGGAACATGAGTTCAACTTCAACCAGAGCAACTTAGTTTTAAAAAAATGCTGGGCTTCTGTTTAACTTCAGTGTGAAGTGCTAGGGGAAAAAATAAGTGAACTTAGGGCTCCTATTTCTTAATCACATCTTCTTCTGGTAGCAGTATAGCAATGTGGCAATAAGTAACTAAGGCAGACCTCAAACCCAAATCTGTAATCTAGTACATATCACTGATGAACTCACAACATGGACTATACAGTAGTCTTATCTATTCTGACTTCTCTTTTTTGTTCAGATATCCTAGTCTCTTTCTTCCTTTCTTCACTTTGTTCTTCTCAAAGAAGCACTACAAAACTGTCACAAACCAGTTGTACTGAGAAAGACAAAAACCTTAGGATTCAATGGATGTCATAAGCGATCAATAGTAGTCATGTTTAGAAATTAGATACAACTCATGTTAAAAGCAACTCAGGCTCAATCCTCTGACAATATACTTTCCACTTTCCAAAGAAAGCTGCATTAATATAAATAAATGGATGAGCTTAGGAGTGTATATCATTTCCAGCTGAAAGAAATAAGATGTCTTTTCTGAAATGAAAATAAAATGTGTCTGTAGTAAGGAAGAAACTGATGTGCAAAAACAAAAATCAAGATGGGGAAAACAAAACAATTGATCTTAATTTTAAGCAGAAGTCATCTTATAGTCCAAAGACAGATAAACAATATGATTCTTGATACAGGAACTTTCAGGTCATGTATATACTTCCACTGCAGCATTTTCCAAACTGCAGAGTCAAACAGACACCCATTTTTTCATTTGAAAAACAGGATTTTGTAAGTTTTAGGAGGTAAAATATCATACTTCTTGGAACAAGGGGATTTAAAAAGAATTTGAAGAATATAAGTGATTAATTTTCTTTCACAGATTTCATAAAACATAGATGGCTTTAGGGAGTAAGACAAGAGTTATCCATAACACTCTATATTCTCAAACCTACAAATTAAAACAATTAAGATGAAGGTACATGTAGAAACCTGATCTACCCCTTCATTTTCAAAAATAATACTTTACTTGAAATATAACATACATTCAGAAAATACACAAACCAAAAGCATGTGGCTTGATGAGATGTCACAAGGAATAGCCTAGATAACCAGTACCCAGATTAAGAAATTAGAGCAGTCTTATTTCTTTACATCCCCCACCCTACCCTATTCTTCCAAGTAACAACCCCTCCTTTCCCCCACAGATAAAAGTAACCCCAAACATGAGGTTTGCTTTTACAAAAAGCTTTCATATAAATGAAATTTCGTCTATTTACTCTTGTGCCTGGGTTCTTGTGCTTCACACCACATTAGTGAAATCTACCCTTGTTGCTGTACATAGCAGTAGTTCTTTCACAGCTATGCAGTATTTCACTGTCTGACTATGCTATAATCTACCTACTTTACAGCTTGGGTTATTCCCAGTATTTGAAAACTATATATAGTGCTTGTATTTGAACAATTTTGGATGTAGACTTATATACATTTCTCTTGGGTATAAACCTAAGAAAGGAAATGTAGGCCACAGTGAAGGCAATGTTCAGCTTAGCAGATACTACCAAAGTTTTCTCCAAAGTAGTTGTATTAATAAAGCAAAGTAAGATTAGGGAAATAATATATTCTGAGACTCACACTATTTCTGAACATTTTAGATTGCTCAAGTACATCAGATTAAATTTATTAATTAAATGTTAGAGGATCAAAAAGTAAACTCCTAAATAAGCCCAAAGACTTCATATTGGGTCCTGAGACAGAAATCTGGGGGTTTTCTTTTTCTCACCAAATAGATATGTGACCTAAGCCAAGTCACTTAGGGAGCTTTTCTGACCCAAACCTCTTTCAACTGTTGGATGACTACAATGTTTCCATTTATCTCACAAACTTATTGATCAACTAAAATATTATTAATGAACATACTATAAAAGGATAAAACTCTACACAACAGTACAAAGTATTTATGCCAACACACTCTAGAAACCACAAATTCAAGAGTTTTTAATCAAGTAACAAAATATTTCAATCCTGTATAATACAATTTTTCAAAGAGTTAGGCAAAGAAAAATATCTACATAAAACACTGCAGACACCTGGCAACATCTTTCCCTAAAACAAGAAAATAGAGCAAAGATGAATCATTTAATGTTGCTGATAATAACAACAGTAGTGAGATTATCTACAGAGATCTTTATATTTACACAACATTTCCATCCATAATTCCTTAGAACACACACACACATACACACACAAAACCACAGAAAAAGATACCAGCAAGAAAAAGTAATTCTTGGTGATATTTATACATACTTGTGATTACCCCTAGAAAAAATTCCAGCAGCCATTAACTTTTATACTCTTTGGGACACCAGCTTATGATGCCCTCCAACAAAGCCTTTATGACTTTTAAAGGAATAGGCAATAAGCTTTGTCACTCCATCACGTGCACATAAGACAAGAGAGTTAAAAGTTTACTCCCCAAAGACCTTTCTTTTTCTACAAGACATTGCCACTAACACAAGAGTTAGTGAACACCAAAGATACATGACAATTAGGAATCAGTTTTATTCTATCACAGACCTCCAAGACCAAGACTGATCTTTAGGAATCAGTACAAAATTAGGTATCATTCAACATCTACCTGTTATTTCCTTTCCCTATTGATTCCTTCCTTTAATACAAAGAGGACAGAGATTTCCTTTTAATAGACAATAAGACGGTTCTCTTTCCCTATTTTCTTCCTCCCTGTGACTGACAGTCTTGGTATTACGGATGTCTCTGTTTACACACCATATAGCATTGTCCTCCATCTTTCTGGTAGAAGGCATTTAACATTAACTATTTACAAGATGATAATTTTACATTTGGTATATGCCATTTAAGAAATTAAAAAGACAAAACAATGCCAAAATTAACAATATAAACAAATTCATACTGTGTTCATCTTAACCTTTACACACTCATAATCAATGATAGTATATATATTATATACGACTATAGTTTCAATAACTTACTCACTGCATAGTCAATGGACACATGATAATACATGGCTCAGTGGTTGCAGGTTATCGGTATCCACAATCATGGACACACACAAATGCACAAATGCACACATCCTCACATGAGAATTACATACATTCAGCCACATAATCGCAAACTAATCACAGTGATTCAAGTAAAGATAATGTGTTCAGCTACAGAAGAGCTGACTACATACCATCATCATTAAACAACTGCCTCATTATGCAAACATCACAATGTACTTACACATATCTGGATGGTACAGTTCACTCACTCTCTAGCCTCTTGAAACAATCCAGACATATAGTAAATGTGAGTTGTACAAAACTACTAATGGTATAACATAGCACCGTGTTTTACAGTAAACTTTAAGCAGAAGGATTATACTCTAAAATGATAAAAAGCATAATATAGTAAACACATAAATCCTTTCCATAATTGTTTATCAGTACTACACACAGTATATAATATACTTTCGTGTGACTGCTGATGCAGGTTTATTTACACCAGCATCATTACAAACTCATGACTAATGTGTCATACTACAAAGTTCATGACAGCTACAATGCTGTTAGGCAGTAAGGATTTTTCAGCTCTATTATGAACTAACAGGACCATAGTATATACTTTCTGTTGTTAACCAGAACTCTGCTGTGCTATGCTTGATTTTTAATAAATGCCATGTTACCACTAATCTAAGACAGGCCAAGTAAATCATGACTGAGTAGAAAGGGCATCATGGGGACTAAATTACACTGTTATGGCCCATTTATTAGAATAAACCTAAATGACCGCCCAACTGAGCAAGATCTATTAGAGCACTTATTAACACCAGTAACATCCACATATCTATACAAAAGATAGCTGTTTGGACAACTTATCAATTTTGCCCCGAATTTTATCTGGTTACATTTTATTTTCCAAGTTTAATAAAGGAAATATTATTCTTTGTCTTAGTTATTTTCTCTTTTTGCTGAGATAAAATACCTAACACCTCAAACTAAGGAACGAAAGGTTTATTTAGCTCACAATTTATGAAGTTTCAGTCCATAATTAGCTGGCTCCAAGGCAGGGTGGCTCGGTTGAGGGGCAACAGCTCAACATAGCTGAAAATAGCAAAAGCAACCAGAGCAAAAAGGGAGGAGCAAGCCCCTTTTCTGTCCCTGTACTGTTTGCAAGCTACCTGCCCTAGGGCGGGTGTGCCACTCACCAACCCAACCCAAGCACTACATAATGAACCAGTCACAAACTCTAGATTCAATCGCCTCCAAAAAGCCGGCCCCCACGACTGCATAAGGCTTTGGGAGGACATCCAGACACAAACCATAACATTCTCCATGAAGTATTAAAATACTTACTAGTCCTTATACTACAAGTTTAAAAGGAACAGGTTTGACCGATTTTCTGAAAATGTCCTTTTTGTTCCCCAAGTTAAAGGCTTGCCTAGGACAGGTTGAAGCTCACCCACGACAGCTACTAGAAAACCATCCTTCATCAGACCCAGGGAGTACAGATAGGGAAGGAGGAGATCAGCAACTTAAGAGAGGACACTGTAGATTAGAGATATCCACTGTCTGTCAGAAGTTAAATACACAGATGCAACTCCACTGGAGTCTACAGGCCCACCTGCAAAATCTCAAAGAGTTTTGTGTATTTAACCCCATACATTTTTATAGTTTTTTCTAAACTAAAAATTTATACAAGTTTAAAGTAATATAGTAATATAGCAGAATAATAAATACAGCAAAATAAATACAGTGGAATAATATTCAAGTACAGTGGTTATGAAATTAAAATGTGCCTGAAGGAAGCAGAAAAGCCAACAAAATATAAACACTGCACTAGGAGGCAGAAACAACGAAGGAGAAGACTTTCTAGACAGAGAAAATGTTGGAAAAAAGAATAAAAGAAATACGGAAGAATATGGCATATTTCACTGATCTCCATGGGTTGGAAGTAATAAAACGCTTCATAGTACTTCATTAAAGAAAACACTTGAATGCTGAGACTGGAGGAAGTTTATCATTAAGAATAAGAAATTAACAGTATTTTGTATCTTCCAATGGTTGTGCACTGTCTTATGTTTCTTATTGTACTCACTTATGAAAAGGAACTAATTTTAGATAAAGAGAAAAATTTCAGGAGAAACATCTCTTTGCTTGTAATTTGTTTCAGCTTGGTCTTTTGAGTTTGTTTTTGGTGGTAGTGTTGCTGGGGGCTGCACCAAGGGCTTTTGCACTGAGCTGCATTTCCATTCCCAATCCTTTTTAAAATTTTGAGACAGGGTCTCTTCCTAAGTCACTAAATTCCCCCAAGATAGGCACCAACTTGCAATCTTCCTGCCCCTGGTGCCAATACTGCTGGAATTATCGGTGTGTGCGCCTATGTCCAGTTGTTTCTGATTTTAAGGCTCTCAAATGTGAATATGCTTGATTACCGTGAAAATGATGTAAGGCCTAATGCTTAACAATAAAGGCATCAGAGTCACACAATGTACATCTGAGTTCCAGCTCTGCCTTTTCTTAGCTGTATGATCTTGGGAAATTTATTTAAACTTCTAAAGTCTCAATTTCCTCATCTACATAATGAAGGTAATAAGACCGCTGATGAGAATTAAAGCAATAATGCCTGTGAAGCCTATGGCCATTGCTGTGATCTGAAGTTTGGATTCCTCAAAATTCATATACTGAAAACCTAACCCACTACACACACACACTATTTTGGGACAAAAGATGTTAACGTGCAGGGTCTCCTTCCCGAACTGAACCTCAGCATTCAGATTTCACTGCAGTGCTGGCGTGTTACAATAAGTGGGTCTGCGTGGCCGTTTGGCACTTGGTCTCTAGAGGGTCCGCACTACCACTCCAGTGTGGTGGTATCAGGAAGTAGGGTCTCTGTGATCAGGGCATAAGGGCCTATAACTTATAAACGCTCTTATAAAAAGGCTCCGGGAGCTCCTGCTGTCTTTGCCTTTTCCATCACATGAGGACACAGTGAGAAGGTGGACGCCCTATGAGCCAGCAAATATGCCTTCCCAGACAGACATCTCATCTGCCAGCACTATGATCTTAGACTGCCCAGCTTCCAAAAGCGTGAAAAATAAATTCTGCTCACTCATAAGCCATCCACCTCTACAATAGTTACAACAGCCTGAACAGACTATCACAGTATTTCTAATATGGTAATAAGCATTCAGTAAATGACAGCAGCTACTGATTACTACTATAGTTTAACACTGGCAATGAAAGTTATAACCCAGACTAATGTTGGTATTACAGCTCTTGTTCTAAAGAGGAAAAAAGGGTGCAGTTTATGAAATCTTTTGGTAAATCTAATAATAATGCTATTGAGACAATATCACGTGTTAAAATTTTTAATTAGAGAGCAGCATTAACTTTTTATTAATTTTTATATACGACCTTGTAAATAAAATACAATGTTATTTTAAAAAGTATAAGAGAGGGTAGAAAGCATACACATGAGCACCCAGAGATCTGAGTTCTAGCCCAATTTTGTTGATTTTCAATTGTAGGGCCCTGGAATAATGATGTATTCATCATAGGCTCCACATCCTCATCTGTTAAACAAAAACGTGTGATATAAGTTTTCTCATGATGACAAAGGACTAGTTAATGTTCAAGGGGTACACAGCGTCTGTTTGGGATGATGAGAGGGATCCCAATAGGATTCAGTCATCCATTCAAATACTTTCTAAGTGCACATTTGTGAAGGATACACTGTGTCAAGTGACAGGTATACAGGGAGAAGCCAGGGGCGGTGGCATATGCCTGTAAGCCAGCACCTAGGAGGCTGGGGCAAAAGGCTCGCTACCAATTCAAGGCAGCATGAGTTACAAAGTAAGGTCAAAGCCAGCCTGAGCTACATGGTGAGACTCTGTTCCAAGGTAAGTTACACACACACACACACACACACACACACACACACACACACACACACACTAAAAGGAATATAAGGAGAATCAAGATTTAAAGCTGAGCAGGAGAGACAGGCATGCATCCCAATGAGTGCTATGAACTATCACACATGCTTCATACTGGAGACCATGTAGGACACACAAAAAACAAGAGCACATAATAACGGAGGTCATAAAAATCTTCATAGATTCTTTTAGCTGAGTCTTATAAGAACAGCAGGGATTCATGATGAGAATGATACCTTGACCACATTCTTTCCTTTCTCACTGTTATTACAAATAGTCATGACTAGAGAACAATTCTTAAAGAAACTCAGAAAGCTACATCTTAAGTAATTTCAAGATGGTTGTAAGTCTAAGCACAGTAATCCCCTTCTTTTTCATTTTTCAGCTTCCCAAGGGCTATGGGTAACTACTGTAGTAACCCCCAAGATATCCATAAAATTACTGTTTTCCAGATACACTCCCAAAAAAATGAGAGGAAGACCTTCAAATGTTCACGAAGGCAGAGGATCTGTAACAGGAATGATATTCAGTACAATTTGTGCCTTTCACTGCATGGCTCAGAGCAAGACTACCCAAGACCTACACAAATGACGATTAGAAGTGACTACGCACTATGAATCCTTCATTCTACATTAGGTCAGAAAGTTCGTGACATACCCTAAGGCATGCTAAACTAAAAGACTGCTTGCTTTCTAGATATTAGCTTAAACTTCTCTTTCCTGAAAATATGTGCTCTTAATCACTTCCTTTAGTCACTAGATGCATAGCACGGATGAGGTTTGTTTTTTAAGGAAAAAACTGGGGAAAGTAATGTACAGAAAGAACAAAGGGCAATAAAAAATAATGGAAATGATAATTTACTATGAACTGTGTCACCTATAACACACTCAAGGCAACCTTTAACTTTCTAATATTTAAGCGCCTGAGAAGTCCCCTGTTCTTTTGCTCCTTTACAGTGATTGTTCAGTTGCATCAACATTATATTTTTCTTCAGTATCTCTCACTTTTTCAGAAGCAAAAAACCCCCAATAAAATTCTGAGAATCTATGTCTTCAACTTTCAGTACTACTATTACTCCTTTTTACATTTTTGCAAACTCCTTCCAACCAGCAGACATTAGTACAAGGACTTGTGACAATCAAAGTAACAGGAAATCCAGTTGGATAATGAAGTGAAGCTTTACTTCCAGGATTATACAACTTCTCTGAACCCAAAGAGCAATGCAGTCTATCGATCACTGCTACAACTATTTTTTCAGATCTGAGTTTTAAAATCTCTAAGTTACAAGAATACATCACATTCTCCTACCTAAATCACAATGAATTCCATTGTGTAGTTTAAATATTTCTTTGCTAAAGAAAGATCTGATACCAAAAAGGCATACTGGTATGTCCTTTAAACCACTAAATATTGATACTGAGGAAAGCTTCATGAAGGTTTGCCCTCATGTTTCTCTATACCAGACAGAGCTTATTCATATCTATTAACAAAATGCTGGATCAGACTCCTGAGAGGTCTACTCCAACTTTATTTTGTCCTACTCATACTTTAACTCAATTTTTCTTAAATGCTCCCAATATGCCAAGGAATATATGACCAGTAATTATGATATCTAAAATTGAAAACTAACATTATCATTAAGGCTTCACTTTTCTGAGAAATAAGGATAATCCCATTAACTTTCATTGAAACATTCTTCTCAGTTTTTACTGTGTCCTCTCTGTTCCACCTGAATAATAACAGGATATTTGCTGCATGATGCACAAAACAAGGTACATGGTTATCTGAGTCCTCCCTTTTCTCACATTTTTAGTTTATGTGCTGATTCTTTAAAATATCTATAAAGACTTCAGACTATCCCTAACAAAATGTTAAGTCTACCAATTTTACTTTTGGTGACCATTAAGATAGCCTCTGGATTTCCTCTATGCTCAGGAATTGTTTTTAAATGCTCTAGGTTAAATCTGACACAAGTGCCTCAGATGGCAAAAATCTTGAAGCTACACAATGATAACGTTTAAATAAAACTGAAAGAAAAATTAATCTAAAATGAAGTCACATCAGTCATTTAATGTATTAAAAACTACAGGGAAACATGACAATTTACATCACATATTTCCAATTAGATTAGAGAACTCTGGGCCACTGCCCCTTTAACAAATCTCCCCAAGTAGTATCTTCTGAGTCCATTTCCAAGAAGGACCTTCAAAGTCTGCATTGCGCACAAGCCTGAGCGCCTTCTTCTGCTGTCACTTTGATGTGCAAAAACTGAGTGCATACAGGTTAGTTCAAGCTGATTCCATGGGCTCTGTCAGCAAGGCTGAGGCTGTCACTCCTATCTATCCTCAGGGTCTTGAGGAATGTTCCAGTCCTGGCTACACTGGTCATTCAGCAATCTGGTAAAATTATTCTTATTAGAGCGCTCCGAATTCATCACACTCAGATGAAATGGAAACAGCTAAACATTTCCCAGCAATAAAACATAGCCTCTGCCTATTTAAGGCTCTAGGTAGCTGGGCGTGGTGGCGCACGCCTGTAATCCCAGCACTTGGGAGGCTGAGGCAGGAGGATCACTGCGAGTTCAAGACCAGCCTGGGCTACAAAGTGAGCTCAAGGCCAACCTGAACGGCATAGTGAGACCCTATCTCAAAAAGGAAAAAAAAAAAAACTACCAATAAATAAATAAAGCTCTTAGGTTAACACAGAAACAACAGAGTCTCTTCTTTTTTGTTCTTGGGATAATCTTTAGTGGGCATACAAAACGGAGACCTTCTTTTGACAAGAAAGTCCTCTTGGGTGTCAGGAAACGAACTCATAGAACAGTAAGGGAAAGGAGAGAGGGGAGGACAGCAACTTGGCTCAAGAAGTTCACATTAGCAATCAGCCCCAAAGGAAAAATCTAGTTCTGACACCACTTACAGTTTGTTTGTTTCACCAGCTGACACAGTATTAAAGCCAAATACATGTAACAGTTTTTACATAAATAAAAGAAGAAGAATCCAGAAAGTAGACTCAGGAGTGAGAGCAAACCATTACAAAATATGGGGCAGAGAGCATCAAGTAATAAAACTAAACCACGCAAAATCCTAAAATAATAGGTTCTACTACCCCCTTATAGATACCAAAACCTGAATTTGCCCAAATCCTTCATATAAAATGAGATCCACGCATGCACACACATGATAAAAACTACAATGAATGCTTAAATTTTAAGAAGTATTACAGCAAAAGACACACTGCCAGTTATCACCTTGAAGACACCCCTCCATCCAAGCACATATAGCCCACCATTTTTGCTGCTTTCTGAAAGTTCTCCAAGTCTTCTTTCATGTCCCTGGTTGCACTGTCATTGCTGCATTAGCGTCCTCAGCTACACAGTGGCCAGAAGAATAAGTGTGTTCAGGAGAAGGGACGCATTTTCAAAGGGTATTAACGGCAATGTCTCTTGCACTGTCATACAGTTTTTAAAAGCTTTAAACATTTACTATGTATTCTGATCACCATGTGTATATTTCCGCACACGCCCACACATGTATCATACACACATATATTATGTATATGCACACATATACATATACATGTACAAACACACATCTTTTTTAGGTAGTACTGACTGAATTCAAATTTAGGTCTTTTTCCATGCTAGGGAAGCACTCTCCACTTAGCTACATCATACTCCCCATTAATTATAATAATCAATACAACACAAACTTCATATATGTAAGTAATTACTCTAATGAATTGGTTAAGGAATTATGGCAAGAAAAGAAATCCACACATCTTCAGTATAGATACAGTCACCACAGGCTAACTGCACTTTCCATCTGCCACTAGTTCAATCTGTGGAAACAGAACTCACAGATTAAGAGTGCAGGCATTACATACAAACACACACAAATACACACAAGGAAATACAGTAAACAGGGCTTGTTTTTGGTTCCCGATGATAGCTTTCATTTCACACTTACATATCCAGAAATGAGAGCTGCTTAGTGAAACGAAATAGGCTTATTTTTATGCTGAACAGACACTACTCATAAATAGCAAGGAGTCTTTCTTCTTAAATTTAAATTTTCTCACCCCACAGACCCTAACATCTAATTTCCCTGCCACAGAAATTCACACCTGCATTTTAAAAGCATATGCAGAAGTTACCATCTGACTTAGCAGTCAGGCTGCATACACTGAAGCTTTCATTTTTGGGGACCTCTAAAGTCAGCATGATATTTAATACTGAATATAAGCAGTCTTTTCATCTTACGTGCAGAGTGACTGCTTCCCACTTCAGAACTATACCATGAGTTATCATTCTCTGACTTGCTTCCTATATGCCAAGGCCAGCATGGAAAAAACTGACAAAGAATGTTATGGGCTTGCTCAAGGGAGTCAGAACTTTGCTAACTGCCAAGAAGATCTAAGGCTAGTCAGGCACAGAACACTGAGATACAGCATGAGAAATGGCGTATGTTTACTGTGCCCTGGTTCTAGGAAACAATCTCTACTAAAAGTCACTAGAATATTGAAACCCTTCTCAGCATCACACATAACAGATAAAAATCATAGCATGGATGGTATTTATAACCAGATGGATGGTTGGATGGATGGATGGATGGATAGAGGGAGGGAGGGAGGGATGGAGGGAAAGAGGGAGGGAAAAAAGGATTTTAGGAAAACTATTTTTCTGAACATTATTATTTACAGAATACAGTGAAGGTGGGAGATACAGAGTGCCTTCTAGATTCTAAGAGCCCAACTAAAGCAACCAATGCTTTCTATTATGAAATTGAGCTCAAACAGGCCATTCAACCTAGTCTAAAGAAATACATGTGAAAATCCAATCTGGCCTGGCTTCTATAGGTATAAAATATAAAATATAAATATAAAGTAGTAGGAAGAACAGGCCAAAGATAAATGCCCTTATCTTAGGCATTTTCCAACCTGCATTACAGTATAAACACATGAATATATGAAAGAAACAATAGTCTACAAGACTACTGGAATGCCTTGATATATAACATAAAATGCATATTGAAAAGATAGGGATGTAAAGTTCATTTTGACATCAAAAACACTGTTCTTATTCAAATATAAACCCCTGCTCATTTAAATCTTAATAAGTTGCAATATTATATTTAAATTATCTAACTATACATATGCACTCATACCTAAATAAACCCTTACCTTTGCTTGTCTCTTGTTAGCTTCTCTTCTGGCTTCCCTTTCCTTCAGTCTTTTTTCCTACAGGAAGAGGCAGGAAATCAGTGACATATAGACTAGTATCTATTAGACATAAAATACACGATCATCACAGCATTACTTTGAAAGTCAACTGATACATGACACTTGATTTCAACAAACTTCACTGAGTACATACTATGGAACTGCTAAAAGAATAATCTCTAACAACAACAACAAATAACAACAACAAAAAGAGTAATTTTTAACTATGTGTCAGACAGATCTGGAATGAAATTCCAATTTCCATCATTTACTAGGTTTTTGCTCTATTGCAACATAAAATGAAAATAGAAGAACACACATTTCATAAGGCTGATAAAATACAGCCTAATATACATAAGTGGGTAGCACAATGTTTGACACTGTATATGACGTACACAATGTCAGCTTTTAGAAAAGTGAAGAAAAGATGTAAACACAATAGTTTTCCTCTGTCTGAAACAGAATTTACAGAAGATATGAAATCCGCATCCTCATTACCAAGAAAGTGGTAATGTTTTCTCAAATAAAAAACTACTAAAGGTCCTTCTTATAGAACATGTTATTTTATAAATGCTTTATAATTTTCCCATTAATTTTCCACTGACCACAAAATAAGTAGAAAGTTCAACACATCAAGCATGTTTGAATAGAAGAAGTAAGTGCAATGTTAGAATTCAAAACAAAATGACCAAGTTAAAAGAATGTTGTTTTTTCTCGGTACCAGGAATCAAACTCCGGACCTTGTGCTTGCCAGGCAGGCGCTTTGCCCCTGAGCTATATTCCCCAGCCCCAGGAACACTGTTTAAACCAAATAAGCAATGAAGAAGGCAAGAATGCTATCTTCCTCTCCAAAAATAAAATCGATTCTTAAACATCTAGCTAAAGTTTACATTTTAAAATTTTAATGAACTAGGTCAATGGACTAGAAAGCAAATAAGATAAAAATGTAATCATGATTCACTATCACATTAAACACATTAATGTGAGAATAAACAATACTCTATGTTGGCCATTATTTCATTTACATTATGTGTTGCATATAAATAAATTTCTTCAGATTCAAAAACCAATCCTAATTAATATTCTGAAGACTGCCAATATACACTTTGTTTATATTTTATTCCCTTTATGATAAAGTGAAAATATAACTGTCAAAGAAAGTTAATCACTAACAAAGTGCAAACAGGAAAGCAGTCCACAGATCTTTTTAATGGATTTAGACTACACAGTATAAACGCTAAATTCCAAGCAGAACTAACAAAAATTCAAGAGTATATGGTCACATCCCTAAATAATACCTAACGCTAAGTTATTTAATTTCTGTGATTTTTTATTCTTTCCAAGTTTAGAGTACTCCAAATAACACATACAATTAGGTAGGCCATTGTACAGTTATACAAGAACATTCTAAAGATTACTTGGAAGAACCATGAACAGAGGTCAGAGGACAGAAAAGGAAAAGTGAAGAAACACAAACTTGAAAAGATTATAGTATGCTTTTTCCCGAAGTACTTATGTAGTTACAAAGAAATTAATGTCAAAGGTGGGATTCCATGTGCCAAGTCCGTTGTTTGTTCTAAAACATTCTAATAAAAAATTACAATGTTTCTGTTTGGGGGTAAATATTAATAGATATGACTAACAATAACACACACATATACCCCTCTACTATTATTTTAACCAGCCAACTAATGCAATAGTTATTATTAAACTATCTGTGAATTGATTCTGTAATGAAATGATGACGAATATTCTTCCACTAAAAATAACATCAATATTTCCTCAATTTATGGGGAAAAAACATTTCTAAGTAATTTTCACCGAAAGTTTTTACCAAGTTGGCATCAATTAATGATTTTCTTTGAGGTTACAAATACATAAAAGTCCCAAGATATTAGAGAAAAATTTTTAAATGATAAATCACAGTTTTGTCTGAGAACAAGGTTTAGCTTACAGAAGTATATATTTTTTATTTTTATAGCAAAATAATAATTTAATTCTATGATTTACAAAAGCTTTCCTATTTTAGATACTAAAATTATACACAGCATTTTATGCTATTCTACAATAAGAATGACTTTTAAATGTTTTTGGTTTAAGCTAGTTTTACATACAGCTATAATAAAGCAAATTACAGGGGCTGGGGATATAGCTCAGTGGAATAAGCGCCTGCCTAGCAAGCGCAAGGTCCTGAGTTCGATCCCCAGTACCGCCAAAAAAAAAATAAATAAATAAATAAATAAATAAATTTTAAAAAAATACAGAAAACAGTAAGATAGTACTTTCATAAAAATTTGTCCATTAGTACATTGTTATTAAATGCTATTGCTATTTCCCCAGCAACAGTAATAGCTGTCTTGTAAGCAACAAAAATTCACTATTTTACTCGACTTTTTTTTCTCTTTTAAAATCTCCATGAAAGCAAGGCGAGACGGCACACAACTGTAACTCCAAAGCTAGAAAGGCTGAGGCAGGAGGACAAGCAGTTTGAGGCCAGCCTGACTACACAGCAAGGCTCTGGAGACAGAGAGGGAGGTGGGGATTGAGATGAGTGGTTTTCCCGTTTTATAGATGACAAGATGTAAGATCAAAATAATTAGGTCACTTAGCTGATATCACATAATAAGTTATGTACCTGGGGCCTGGGAATAACCTGGGTCCATGGAGCTAGTATTAACTCTAGCACACTGCTGTAATCCACACTCCCCATTAGAACATAGCTTTACAGACTCCTATGCAGTACTTTCACTTTTCCAATCTATTTTAGACAAATGGTATTATTTCTTTTAATAATCTGCTACCATAAGAGTCTTCATCCTGGTAGCATGTTCTTTTTCCCTGACAGCATTTTATGGACTTAATTAATTTTTGCCAGTCTCCTGTACAGAACAAACAGATAACTGACTACATTTAATAGTCACACAATTTTTGTTGTAATTATTCAGTAACTGACCTTCTTGTAAAACACTGGAGTACCTGAAAATGGTATTTCAAAGTTGAAAAGAATAAACTCAACATGTTCACACCACAAAAACCTTTTCTAATAAGTAAACAATCTCTATTCTGTGGCTTTTCATCTATCTTAATCATAACAGAAAAAACACTGTCGATTTTCTACTTCCACTAATTTCTAATATCAATTCATTATAGTCACTAAAGGACATTTTAAATTTCAGATTTAAATTGGCTATCAGAATCCACAAATGTCTGCAAACATAATATTTTTCATTTGATGTTTTCTGCCTCCAGTCTCAGACAGATGAAGAAGCTCCAGAGGCCTCTGCAACGTGAAGTGAACAGGCCCAAGACCTGAGAGGAGTGTGTTAAAGAAAACCATCTTTCAATACCATGCAAAACAAAAGGAAAATAATTTCAAGTAAATCATTAGGAACTTTTCTTAGCTGTAAAATTTCAAGTAAATCATTAGAAACTTTTCTTATCTGGTTAGGCCAGTGGTACAGCGCCTGCCTGGCCAGGTCAAGGCCCTGAGTTTGATTCCTCGCACCTAAAGACAAGATAAAAAGTTAAAGTACATCCTGACACCTAAGAAAAGATAAGAAGTTAAAGTGTGTAAACATCAGGCAAAAGTATAATTACATTTTATTATATTCTGTTAAATGAGCCCCCTCCCAATTTCAAATGCTTTAAATCCTTCATTTTCCTATCTCATTTTTGAAAGCATACTGATCCAAGAACTACTTTGTGACACACAAAAAGGCAAAATTTTATCTTTAGTTCCACTACGCTTCAAATGATTAAGTATAAGGAAAGCATGAAATTCAATAATGAAGACCAAATTCACAAGAGACAGGAAAACAGAAAATCACATTTTGAGGTACGAAGTATTCCCTTTATAGCTATTAAAAAGCTTTTGGTTTCTCACATACTATACATCTTTACCTTTCAGAGACTTAAGTACCACAAAATATGAATTCCATCAGGAATCAGGACAATATTTTTAAACATTTTTCATTTGCTGATGATACCTGGAAATTTAACTCATGTTTCAGGAGGTATTGGAAGCACAGCTCATTTCAGTGAATCTCAGTCAGCTTTGAAAGTCTGGTAAGGAACACAGTTCCCAGCTGTCACATAGGGAAGAAAAGGGACATCCACCTTTATTACAGTATTACAGTATTACAAACACCTTTACTTCAGGGAAGAAAACTGGCTCAATGAAAGTGTGTAAAAAAAATGGTTATGAAATTTTTGAGCTCTAAAGATGTATGCTGTTCTCCACAAAACCTCAGTAAAGCTAACCCCTCCCAGGAACTGAGAACACAACAAGGCTCTTTGATCTGTTACCATTCTACAGAGCTCCTTTAAACAACAAAAAGTATGTATGTATGTATATGTATGTGTGTGTATGTATGTATGTGTGTGTGTGTGTGTGTGTGTATACATATACATACATATATATATGATATCTGGAAGAACCATAACAAGGACATAAAAAACAGGAAGAAGGAAGTCAAATTGGTGTGGAAACACTGATTCACAAGGTAATTCCTTCGGGTATTTACTGAGTTGCTATGTGCCATGGTGGGCTCTGTGTGGGTTCTGTGTATACAGCAAAACAGACATAGCTGAGCTTACTGTGACCCTTGCTAGCTTATGACCCAATCCTGTCAGATTCAATTCTGTTAATACCGAACTCTCTTCTCTGCTCCTCAACCTCAGTCTCCAATCATTCTCTATTAATATGACTACCAACCACCAACTAAGCACCATATTTTATGCTATTAAAACATAAAGTGAAGGTTATAAACAACTCAAAAACTTGTCACACAATTGATAAAGTAGGAGAAGACAGGGTTATACACAAGAGGATCTTTCTCACCTCATGTAAATAAGCTTTATTCATAATGTCCAATTTAGAGTTAGACCTGAGTGTTAGTCCATTGCCTTCATGGCATTTCTGACTGCAATAAAATTCTATTTACTAGTAAGCTGTCTCGTAGCCTCTAGTACCACCTTAGACTTTTAAATGGCCATAGCTATTAAAAAATGGGTCTTGTTCCTAATATCTATATAGTTCTATAGTGAACATTCAGGAATAAATGTTTTTAGTATGGTCCTAAACCATACGATCAATTATAATGTTTATTTTATCCTGGAATTTATTTTAGATTAGTGACCTTGCTTTGGAAATATTGGTCATTTCTACTGTTTGTTACTGCTTGTTCTTCAACATCCTCCACTCAGTAACTACTATCACCTTCTACTTTTGCCTTTACTGCTTCAGAGTCGCCTTGCTGTAAGATGTTTGATGGTTTGAGACAGACAGTAAAATGGCTGAATGGTTAAAAACACGAAGTCTAGAGAGTAACAATACCTTGGTAAGAATCCCAAGGCTGCTATTTGTAAGTTGTGAGCACTTGGATACCTTATTTGACCCTTGTAAGTCTTAGTTTTACCACCTGAAAATAAGACTGGTACACACCATATGATACTGTATCTGAAGTACTTCAACCAAGGCACCAGTAACCAACCACTATTTAATGTTGTTAATATTCTTATTACTATGGTTCCCAAGGTGCCTGATTATAGAATCCCTTCTTCCAAACCATGGTGGCAAACCTATGGCAAGTGTGTTGTTTTGAGGACAAAAGATGTTAATGTATGAGTTGTTTCTCCACAAGAACCTCATATTCAGGTTTAGCAGTAGTGTTGGCGCTTTGTAGTAAGTAAATGGATTTCGGGTTGCAGTTTGGGCACTTTTAAAGGTATACCCACTGCTGTCCTCACTAATCATGTAAGGTACAATCAAGTCACTGAATTCCATGGCAACTTAATTCTATCAGCAACAAAAGACATCTTCCAAAATGTCTCCAATGTTTTCCTTTCTAATGTGCATGGAGAGCAGTGGAGCCATGGGGTAACATGACATGTTATTTAAACACACAATCCAATAGAAGTTATTCAAAGCAAATTTCAAGAAAATGAAAGAACTTCAAATGAATTGTAGCTCTCCATTCTCAGCTGTGATAGTTGAGATTACCACTCTGAGTAAAAGTAATCTTGAAGATCTAAGACTGGTGACACAACCCTGGAACAGATTTTCAGGCAATTAAAGTAAAAAACTTTCAAAGTGTGATTCGTGGCTCATTTTTTAAGAGTTTTGATTGAATTATCAGAAAATACATTATTTTTCTATAGGAATAGTGCTGTCTTTACAATTTACTAATTTACCAATACTTTCATGAGCAAAATTGTAACTTTTGCTGTATTTTTGTTTCTTGTGAACAGTTTGAAGAAGTACTGAAATTAAATAAAAGGTGATATAAGCACAGGTACCTAAAAATGCCAAGCAAAGCTCAAGACTGGAATGGTCACAGAAAAAAAATGATGCTCCAAAGTTTCCACTAGGACTCATAAAACGCCAATGAAGCTAAGTGACTTAAAACGAACAGTACTTAACATCCCTCGAATTACAGAGTTAGTACCTATAAATTCCTGCAGATGGACAGCAGAGTCCTACGCAGAATGCCATTCGTTCTGATACTGTAATACCAAAAATACCTGTAAACATGTATTTTTTGCACTAAACACCAGTTAAAATATTTATGTTATTTATATTCAAAGGCCTTGACATCAATTATGGTGAAGAGATCTCTTCACTCCTATATTTACTCACAATTGTTTAAACACAGAAACAACAGAAATGCCCATCAACAGAAAAGTAGATATTTAAAGTATACTCTACTGGAAAACTACTCAGCCTTTTAAAAGCACAAAATTCTCTCACTTGTGACAACACAGATGAATCTGGAGGACATCATGCTAAATGAAATAAGTCAGGCAAAGGAAGAAAAACACCATCACTCAGACATGGAATATAAAAAGGGAACTCATAAAAGTACAAAGTAGAGCGTGATTACCATCAGGAAGGGTGACAGGCATTGGTGAATGGGTGTATGATTTTAGTTAGAAAAAGTAAGTTCTAGGGATCTACTGGGTAGAACATGATAATAGTTAATAATAATGTGTATTCAAAGCAGGTCAGTTTTATGAATGTTGTAAGTGTACAAAGTACATTTTATGAACACATGGAATTATGAAATTACATTATAAATGTACAAATTAATGGGGTTCACTGTGCTATTTCCATACATGCATACATCGTGCAATGATCATTCCCATCTAGACACACTTATACCCCAAACCCTTCTCTTACCCCCAATCCCTCTTCCAGTCATGAGTCCTTGATCTCCCTCTTCATCATTTCCCATTTCTACTGTCCATTATTCAATATTTGTGTAAGATTGACCAAGTAGTTTCCATTCATGAATAAAAAAATGTGACATTTGCCTTCTGTGTCTGGTGTGCTTTACTAAGTTGAACTCTCTTCAGTTCCATGGGTGTGGCTGCAAATGACAAGGTTTCCACCTCTTTTAATGCCTGACTAATGTTCTACTGTGTAAATACGACTCATTTTGGGTTGGTTCCATATTTTGGATACTGTGAATACTGTTGCAATGAACACAAGAGTTGAAGTATTTTTCTGGTAGAAAAGTTTCATCTGCTTTGGGTGTATACTCAATAGCAGAACTGCTGGATCATTTGACAGTTCAGCTTCAGATTTTTAAGGTGACTCTGTATGTATGCCATAATGGCTGCATTGATTACCTTCTCACCAACAGTGAGTAACAGTTCTCATTTCTCCATACGCCCAACAGCATTTGCTATCTCTTACAAGTAAAGGATTTTAAATGTTCACACCACAAAGAAAAAAAACTATTTAAAGTAATGGGAATTTTAATTAGACTGATTTGATCATTCTAGGCTGTAAAACATAGAACATGTTGTGCTTCTCTAAATATATACAATAATTATTTGTATTAAAATATAGTAATATGAAACAAAATCAAATCTAAAGTTTGAAAATTTTTAATACTTCCCGTTGTATTTTTTTTGTAGGTAGCTAAGTTGCCTGGCCTGGGCTCAAGTTTGTGACCCTCTTGCCTCCTGTTATGGTTCTAATACAAGCATGTCTTTGTATCTGGAAACTGGTTTAAGGAAATGTGTCTGATTGCCAAGTTGACAAGGGGTGGAATGTTATGGTTGATACATTTTGTCAACTTGGGGAGTATAAAGGTCTGGTGGAGTGATTCAGCAGGAAGCCAAGTTGCTTACTTTGTATACATCCTGAGCCTGTGGAAGAGGCAGGCATGGAGACTGTGTGAGAGCTACACGCACCCTGGGTGGGGGTAGCCTGTTTACAATGTAGGGGAGAAAAGGAGGCTGCTTGCAGCCATTCCTCCCTTTTGCTGGTTGTTTTGCTGTGCTCTGCTGCCATGAACAGTTTGCCCTCTTCCATGTGCCACTCCGCCTCAGAACCAGCCAAGTATGGACAGAAACCTCCACAAACTGTAAGCTAAATAAACCTTTCATTCCTTCATTTTGGGTGTTGGGTATTTTGTCTCAGCAACGAGAGTAAAGTAACCAAGGCTCCTCGGCTTGCTGAAATAGTAGTATGAGAGGCATATGCTACCGCACTCACTTGAACACAGTCTATACAGGAGAGCGCTAACTCTTTAAGGTAAGTCTAAGTACTTCAGCAGCGGTAGGTATGACACGGCTTCCAGAATCTGGGAGAAGAAAGTGCACGACAAAGGCTGGTGCAAAGGTGTGGAGAGGAAAACACAGGAACAAAGTGAATTCGCCGAGTGCTACATTACAAAGGCTGAGCACACATCCAAAACCATGGTTTGAGGCTGTTAATTCTTTACAACACTATAATGCAATTGCAGTAAGATGGAAACATTAAAACTAAATTCACTTACATATTAAAATCTTACCACTTTTAGGCCAAAAATGTAAAAAATATTTTGAACATGTTCAGGGGAGGAGCCTCCAAAGCCTATGAAACTTAAAATACACATTTATAAAATATAATATAATTGAAAAATATAGAACTGTGGTCAGTTTTACAGTTTCTTCTCCCCATGGCAAATTCATTCAGGCACATCCCTCATTTATAACTTTATGTCCCATGTTTCACCATCTTTCCCAACCTTCATGAATTAGTGCGCATTCACAGACCCTTAAGTCAGTAATGGAAAAATCCCCTGGAGGCAGAGAATCCTTCTCACTACACTTCCACAGTGCAGTAGTAGCAATACCATGAGCGACAGCCTCCGAAAAGACATAGTTACACTTGCCTGCAGTAAAGTTATGCTAAAAGAACTGAGACTGTCATCACAGTAATATCTATTTTTAAACCAATAATGATTTCAAACAAAAGAATTTAATTAGAACACAATGATTAGTGAGGGATTAATAATAATTTAATTGCCTAGTACTTGTGCATTGGGCCCAGGGGTACTCTGAGTTACTTCCCGGATCTTTATTCTGTATTTGGAGACAGGATCTCACTAAGGTGCCCAGGTAGGACTGAAACTTGCAGTCCTTCTGCCTTAGCTTCCCCACGTGCTGGAATTACAGGTGTGTGCCAACATGCCCAGCTAATAATGTAGTTTTTAAAGTAAAATTTTAGTATCTATTAGGAAATTAGTGAACAGCAATGCAGTCTTTTCAAACAAAACAATCCTATTTGTCAAAAGGAAAGAAAGGAAAAACACAAATCAAAATTCCACTTTCCAAACACTGTAAAAAAAATTTTTATTCCCATGCCTGTAGGTACCCACAGAGCCAAAAGAACTCACTGATCTTGTAGAATTAACTCCTCCTATTCTCTGTCATACTCCAGATAACTTAGTGTAGTGCAAACTGGTAACTGTTAATCCAAACTAGAGTGACATATCAGGACTTAGGTGCAACTATTGCAGTTTATAGCAGTGTACACTTTTCATCATGCACCAATCCTTCAGTGTGTGAAATATTAAAACCTGTCATGGGAGAAAATAATCCATGTGTCTTCTCGATGGAAATTCACTCCATGACAAGTTGGTAACTCATTTGAGTACCTACATGTACTGTGTCTTATATATGTTATAGTAATAAACATACTAATTACAAAGTGTTCATAAATGTAAATTTTCTCCACTTTAATAAACACAAAAGTACTGTGTGTAAATTCTAATTTCACTGTTGGAAATACTGCCACAGAGACAATCACACAAGTAACAGACAGCATGTATCCAAAAGCTGAATACAGTTGACAGAACTATTCCATTTATTTCGCTATAGATTTTTTTAGGATGCGTAATATTTTTAAAGTCCTATTTAGAGGCCAGGAATGGTGGAGCATGCTTGTAATCCCAGTACTTGGGAGACTGAGGCAGGAGGATCCCCTGGAGTTCCACGCCAGCCAGGACTACAGCCTGGTATACCCTGTCTCAAACAAAATAAAATACAACAAAACATCCTATTTGGAAGGTAAGTCACCACCTGCCTTGTGTAAGATACACCCATTTAACACGAGAGAGAAAGTTTATAGTTTTTTAAAAGACTTTGTGTCTTAGCTACAGAGGTATTGACTTTTAGAATTTGAATTGTTACTGAGTAGTAGTCCATCGTGTTGATGTACTAAGGTTTATTTCACCATTCATCCATCAAAGGAGAAATTGAGTATAATAGCTAAGTGTGTTTTCATATGAATTATGTGATAATTTATATAAAATTCACTGTATTTAAACAGTGGGAATTGAACTACTAGAATTTGAAGTTCTAGTGCTTTTTCAACTTTGTCAGCTGAAAATTGCTTTGACCAGCCTTACTGTGGACAGTCATTAAGACAGTTCAAAATTTATTTGCCATGCTTTAATGATGATGCAAAAAAAAAAAGATTTGGGTTTTTGTTTTTTGAGACATGGCCTCAACTGTATATTCAGGCTGGCTTTAAACTTACTATGTACTGCCTGGCAAACACAAGGTCCTGTGTTCAATTCCTGATACCCCCCCCCCCCAAAAAAAAACCCTCACTATGTAGCCCAGGCTGGCCTGGAACTTGTGGCAATCCTCCTGACTCAGCCTCCTGAGTGCTAGGATTATAGATGTACACCACCACATCTGGCTTACAAAAATGATTTAGAAGCTCAAAAGTAAGTGGAAATGGAAAAATATAGACTAGTCCATATACTACAGGCATAGGTTCATGTAACAAAGGGAGAAAATAAGAACACATATTTCTCTTCACGTTCCCATGTATAAAGGACACACTAGCTATTCATAACCATAGTACCAGTCAGAGAAGATATTTGAAAGAAAGACACAGGAACCAGCAAGAATTCTTAATGTGTAAGTTTTACCACCTTGATTTCAGAATCATGTGACTATTCATTCCCCAAAATAAACATAAAATACATAAACAGATTTTTGTGAGTGCCAGCCTATCCACATTAACTACGGTTTAATTATAATCTTCCTGAGGAAAGAGAGACTCACGTATCTTAAACAGTCGATCTTCACAGTCTAGACTGTAACATATGGACAATTAGCCTATTTAAAATTAACTTTCTGGAAGTCTCAGAAAGAATTCTCTACAACCTAGACATAGTAATAACTTCCACAAATGTGGGGGGCTAGTCTTATTATATGCAAATCCTCACATTTTTTTTATTGCTGATTACAATGTAGAAATATAATAGAAGGTAAATCCTTAGAGTATTTATTTGGTCTTCCCCCAAATAAATACTCTAAGGAGACCAGAAACTAAAACATGGCAAGCTGCGCATATTCTGATTTCTAAAACACTTTAACACAACTTGTTAAAGTCAACTTTCAATTTAACTACTGTACTATAAAGGAGGCAATATAAGAAATGCTTTTTTTTGCTAGCAATAACATAAACACCCAACAATTAAACCAGCGTTCGTCACATTTCTGGAATGTTTTTCACAACATTCATTTCGATCCCTGAAGCCATCTTCAGTATCTACCTCTTCTTTGCAACAAAACTACTCTGAAGTTGCATCAAACCCTAAAATAAAGAAATGAGAACTGCTGTTGTCAATTTTCAATAAAAGGTTTTGGTCCATTCACCAGTTTTAAAGTCAAAAGCAAGCAAAAAAGTACAAGCATCTTTTCAAAGTATTACTAGGAATTTCTGTATTCCAAAGTTTAAAAGGTTCTTAACAGCACTGAAATTAATATTATGGCAGATTCTCCCATATGATACACCAAAATCATTCCTTATTTTAAAGGCATGCTGCAGAAAGTTATCTTAAAAGGTAAATCTGCTTTATGTCATTAATCTTAATGAAATATCCACTTCCAGGGAATTAAGTAGTATGACAATAGCGTGTGTGGCTATAATCAAGAATAATAGGAAACTGCCAAGTTTAAGGACAGTAGGGAATATGTTTATCTATATAGTATTCCTTCATACAAGATGCCCACTGTTTAAATACAATGAATTTTATATAAATTACCACATAATTCATATGAACACACTTAGCTATTATACTCAATTTATGCTTTGATGGATGCATGGTGAAATAAACCTTAGTACATCAACATGATGGACTACTACTCAGTAACAAAAGAACAAAACGTTAATACACAACTTGAATGAATTTCCTGGAAAATAATGCTGAATGAAAAAGGCCAAAACCACAAGGCTACCTACTATATAGTTTTACTTACAGAACATTCTGGTGATTGCAAAATTATAGATATGGAGAACAAGACATCTTGCTCTAAGTTCCTACAATTACATGCCAGACAAGAATTATCTCAGAATAAAAGTTTAATGATACAATCAAGTCTCACAAGGTGGTTTTAATCATTGTGCAAACATCCTAGAGTGTGCTTACATAAACAAAACAATTACAACATCACTACATCAAGAAATCCTTTGGGATCACCATTATTTATGTGATCCATCATTGACTGAAATGTTGTTATCTGGTTCATGACTATTAGCCTAAAAATTTGTTGAGGCTGGAGATATAGCTCAGTGGCACAGCACCTGCCTGGTAAGCGCAAGGTCCTCAGTTTGACTCCCAGTACCAAAAAAAAAAAAACCTGTTAATATTATTTGAGTCACTTTAGACCAAAAGCAGATTATAGTTACAAACTGTCTTATAAATCAGTCAGTAATATAAACTAAAACAATAAAAATAGACAAAGTATCATAGAAAACAATAAAAAGTATAATGTAATCTATTAATGAATAGCAAATGAATATTTAGATATATTTAGTGACATAATAGATTTCATTCAGTATTAATTCAAGATGGAAAACTTACCCGATGCTTTGCCTTAACTTTCTTCCTATATTCTTCTTTGTCAAATTTGTCCTCTTCCTGAAGCCTTTCCTTTGCTTTATCTAAGTTAATACCACCAGTGTCATCATCTTCCTCTTTATCCTTGGTCGCAGATTTCTGCATTTGTGGCCACTGCTGAACCAACTACAGACAAGAAAAGGCAGGTGTTGGATGGGAAGCAGAATATCCACAGAAACCAATTCGTTTTATACACTTATTTCAAATGGTGCATATCCTCACTTTCTGCCTTATAACCACTATTACTAAAAACTTCCTTACAAACCTCGTAATTAAAATGAGCAAACCACAGAAAAGATGATCCCGGTCAGCATCAAGTAATTCTGGGACAATCTGATGAGAATATGATTAAAGCATAATTTCTCAAAAGTATTAGGAGAAGATAGTTGCAGAAGAAAATGCTTCTTATGGTGTTAACAACCTATTCTCCCCGCAACTCAACTCAAAACCATCTGCACATGCCTCCTGTGCACTTCAGAGGCACCTGGTGCACAGCTCTCATACATCTTATCCTACCACGTCAGTTTACTTTATTTCTCTTACTAGAATTAATCTCCTTGAAGGCAACTGTATTGTTTTCTTTTTTCATTTATCCTCAGAGCCCATAATATGCAGAATATAGTAAGTGCTTAGACTTGATGAATGAACTGCATATCAGCCAATATTGCATGTACAGAATGAAATAATGAAATGTAAAGGGGAAAATTAGTTTTGAGTTTCATCAGCTGCTCATATCTACAAGACTCTGCACACAAGACTTACTGATAGGGACAAGGTGACACTGAGAGCCAGGGGATCTGGCCACATGTCCTGGCTTTTCACTACACATAATGGTAAATAAAGTACTCATTCTCAAGACACCTGTGTCCTTTCCAGAAAAATAAAGAGGTTTGACTCAAAGATCTCTAGGTTAAATATTTTAAATATATACAACTATCCATTGTTGGCCAGAATGATGTAAATATGCACCACCACTTTGAGAGACTGCTGATTATGCTGCCGGGAAACAGCTTGGAGGCACACGCATCCCTGCCACCTCTCATTCTTGGAGCCACCACAGTCATTCCTCCAAGTGAGATTCGTACCGTCGCAACTTTTGCCAACAAATAGTACCGTATGACAAGGCATGCTAGCAGTCACCCAGCCTCAAGCAGCTGTGAGAAAAATCAGTTTTCACAGGAAGAATACCAGCAATTACTCAGACTCCTCATCCTCATTTGGTACAATCGAGGGGAAGTATACCCTTCAATGGACTAAACAATTAGCATTTCCTTTAAAGATTTAGATGAAAAGTTTCAGGATGGCCCATAGCAACAAACAGCTCCTATTAGCAACAGGCATATATCAAAATATTTTATAGGTACAGATTTATACTCACCTTAGAGCTAATTGGCATAATCTATACACTTAAACTAAGCAACCTCATCATGCTAGCAGCACTTTATAGTGAACATAAGAGTGTAATACACTGTTTCGTGGGTGCTCATTTCTTTAGTAATTTCATAAAGATTTATTATTTACTATTTATAGTTGTTATGTCTTCACTGCTAACAATTTTGACTCACACTATAGTTATTTTTCATCTGACTCATACACTCTAAAATAACATCCAAATTGTTCATTTCAAACAAATAAGAAAACATATTTCACTGGTTATAAGCTGCATATGTAGTATTTATGTCTGATGATGAAATATGTAGTGTGATATAGCAAAAGCTCTTTTGTACTCAATATGAAAAGCTCTTTTACTATAACAATAGATGACTCAGCCAACATTGCTATGAGGTTTAATACATGTTAGGTACTGTTCTGTGTGTATTAGAGGTGTTAACAGTGAACAAAATTAAGTGTCTTTCTTCATGAAAAGTAGAGTACAAGACAGCGACAAAAGTCAACTAAATAGACCGTGCAGATACAAAATAAGTATTGTGAAGGACAGCAAGGAAGGAAAATGAGGTTATGATGGGAGCACATTGCTGTGTGCTACATTAGGATGGTCAGGGAAACCCACAGGCTAGCAAGACTGGGCTTATGGGCTGACATTCAGAAGACACTAAACCACTAACTCATCACAGCCCCTTAAGCCAGTTGATGCTATGGACCTAGTCTATCATTTAAGAAAATACTTATTATGTAATATCATGAACTTTTCTGAGAAATCTGTGGTAACTCCTTCTCTAAAGTATTTACTATCAGACCAAGGTAAAACAAGATGAAAACAAGGCACCCAGGCATCTGGGACTACTTAAAAGAGAGAAACCCTGCTGTCATCAGCCCAAGAGAACCACGGAAATGCGGCATCTACAACTGAGGACAGGACAGCAAGACTCAGAACCAAGCAAAATATGCACTGTCGAGTACCTATCTCAGGATTCTTCTGGTTGCTCCCACAGAATACGGGAACAAATACCAGGGAAAGAAAATATTATCAAAAACACGGACTTCAGAAAGTTCTGAATA
The DNA here is from genome assembly GCA_004027595.1 of Dinomys branickii. Classification (NCBI taxonomy): domain Eukaryota; kingdom Metazoa; phylum Chordata; class Mammalia; order Rodentia; family Dinomyidae; genus Dinomys; species Dinomys branickii. The sequence continues at coordinate 103,780 of PVLD010001357.1, forward strand.
ATCTTTGTGTTGGTATCACCAAGAAGCTTATTAACTCACTGCCAGTAAGGTATCCTCGCCCACAACTGCAGGCCTGAAAGGCCACAGTAGCAGTGAAAGTTGCCCAGCATGCTGTAGAGAAAAATTCCTTTACTCAATCACAAATGTCAGGAAAATCAAAGTTTGCAATACTTAAAATGTTTCTCAGAAATGAAGTATTTCCATTATCTTACCTCGCCTTCATCAGTAAATGTTATTTTTTTGTTCACTTTAAAATTTCTCTTCATTATTTTTTTTGCTTCTGCAACTTTTGTAACTTTTTTCTTGACACCAGACTTAGAAGATTCTTTCTTCTGATGGAGAACAAACAAAAGAGATGATCAGAAAAATGGTTCCTTTATACTAATTAAACTCTGGAAATGTACTTTCCCAAAGTCAGTGTATTTACTGCTCACTGGTCATTAGAAGCACCAAAAACACTGTCCAAAAGTAAATCAGACTTATTAACAATGACTTCTGCAATGGTAAAGGGGTTTGAAAGTGAATATAACGAGCATTAGACATAAATAATAAATCACATTTTCTTCAATTGCTAGAGCTGTGCTGTTGGAAAATGGTGAAGCACCACAAACCATATGATCATGTAAGAAACAGATATACAACAAAGCTGTCTCACAGCTAAAATATGAAACATTTTTAATTCCCAAGTGCAAACGTAAATTCCTAGACTACAAAAACGTCTACTTGGACAACAAAACTTAAGTACTTTGTCACTCAGTATTCTTCCACTAAAAACAGCAATTTAACGGATGAATGCTGAAAAGGTCCTATGATATATGCTATGTGAATGCTGTGTGAGCTACCTGAGGGAAGGAGGTGAAAAGATCTGCTTTGAGGAGAGGGTGACCAGGAGCAGATCCTCTTTCAGAAGTATCTGGGTGATTCTCTTCAAACGAGAGCCAGCTGCGCCAAGAGTTAGTTACTATGCTAACTTATCTGACTCAGTGTTCATTAGACACCTACAGAATAAGCAGAGATCCCTGGCATGGTGATTAAGAAAACTAATTTGTGGCTATGTTCTACCATTTCTGGACTACATGAGGGTAAGTTACCTAACCTCTGTGCTTCAGCTGTAAATCGAGGATTATTAATAGTATGTACCTCATAGGGTTGTTGGGAGGATTAAATAATAAATGAAAAACAAGAGGTGGGAACAAACCTTTTCTGTATTTTTATTAGTAATAAATGATCACATTCTTTGCAAGGAGTTGGTACATATACATAAAGCATTTTAATGTTTTCCATCCCCTTCCCCTCCACTCCTCCCCTCCCTCCTCCACCTCTTAGTCGTCTTCCTTCTTCAAAAGATCTATCTCTGATTATCTACGTTTTATTCTGCCCTTTACTTATACTTTAGGTTTCTCATACAAGACAAACAACGCAACATTTATGCTTGTGTGTCTGATTTACTTCACATAATGTTGTATCTCCTGTAACTCACATTTATCCTGCTGTATATTAAACTGGTTCTCCACTGTACGTAACTACCACGTATCTTTACCCATCTGTCTGTTAATGAACATATAAGCCACATCCAAGATTTATTATGAACTATGCTGCTATAAACATGGGTATGCATATATCACTATTATATAATGTCTTAAACTCTTTCAGGAAGATACATAGAAGGGTAGTAGCTAGGTTGAACAGAATTTCTAGTTTTTGTTTTTTGAGAATTCCCCATATTGAATTCTATAATGGTTGTATTAGTTTACATCACTATCAACAATGTACAAAAATTCATTTTGCCCCCAAGCCTCAGCAGCATTATTATTATTTGATTTTTTTGAAGATAAATATTCTTTATAGAGTAAGATGAAATTAAGATTTGCATTTCTCTAATGACCAGCAACAACCTTGTTTTTTAAAAGTTCTGCTTAATTAATTAAAACTCTAGCATTTAATCACATTTATTTATTTCTCTTACCACAAACTCACCTACATTTAATAAGATACTACCATCTTCAATCCATACAAATTTTAAACAAGTTTCACCTTTCAGACACTGATATTATTATGCTACAATCACTATACCTATTCCTAAGACTGCCATAAAAAGAGAAAAGTTTTAGATTTCTTCTTCCCATGGGATACTCTACCTCCTGCTGGAACCCTCAAGTGACTTCCTGGATGTTACACACTGCTTAAAAGATTCTAGATTGTGGTACCTATACTCTCCTCTCCTCTGCTGTGCTCTAACATATCTGAGCACTTACACCTTCCACAATAAATACTACCATCCTCACCCCTTTAGTTCAGAGAGAATTAAGTAAGGAAATTGCCTGGGGTAAACCTACTACATTGAAAGGCAATACTTTGCCAGGAAACCCATTAATCAATAAACTGCTATTTGCAGGTTCCCAGTAAGCTCAGGGAATTACTAAGTCCCTTGCTTCCTATAGCCCAGCCAATACTCCCACACGTCCTCTCCCTCAAAAAGGCTTATCAGAGAACACAGCCGAGGACTTCCGGGAAGATGGCGACCAGGTAGGCAGCAGAGAGAGAACCTCCCAGAGGATTACCACCCAGACAATGGAATACAGCAATATGAAGACAGAAAGGAGGTGTGTACCCTGAACCCAAGAAGGATCTGAAATGGGAACTGAAGCCCTAGGAAAGACCAAGCAAAACCTATCCTGGAGGAAAGGATCGGAGGGCCGCCGCGGCACAGTCGGAGGGAGAAGAGATGGAGAAAGAGGAAGCCACTGCTTCAAACACACTCTTGGCCCAAGCCCTCGTTCCAGCAATCGCAGCTTCAGCTTCGGAGACCCACGCTCATGGAAGCCTCCCGACTCGGCCGGGGGAGAGCAGAGTTCCAAGAGCTGGTCCAGAACTGGAGAGGAGAGGGCGCAGCCAGGAAAAGAGGCAATGGTGGTTGGGAACTGTGGTCAAATCCAGTGTGAGGATGAGAGGTTGCAATAGCCACTGAAGCGGAGTCCCCACTCTGCAGCAACCTTCCTAATCAGCACCGGGAGGCAAGGTGGAGCCAGAGCAGCCAGTACACATCCCACCACACCCAGCTCTATGCCTGCCTCGAGGCTGTGGCCTCCTGCCTCTCCACTGTGTGGGCGGCTGCCAGTAGGGAGCGGTGGGGTGCATCAGAAGCGACATCAGAGCCACAGCAACCCCCAGGGATCCAGCCAAGGAACAAACGGGAACTGGAGCACAACAGCAAGAGAGAGCTGCAGATGGAGGTGGATCACACGGCCCCACGCCCTCCTCACTCCAACATCAAGCAGGAAGCATGAACTGAGTTACTGGGCTTCAGCTCCCACCCTGAACGTCCTCTGTGAGCACCTTGAGCCTTGGCGGCCTGCGCAATCACCACCTGTTCCTGACAGCAATGGGACGAGTCCACAGGCTTCAGGACTCACCCCAAACTACTAATACGAGCAACAGGAGTGTCTCCATACTGCTTGCATGTATGAACCTTGTACGAACCCATGGCGACCGGGTAGGCAGCAGAGAGAGAACCTCCCGGAGGAATGCCACTCAGACATAGGAATATAGCAACATGTGAAGGACAGAAAGGAAAGAGGTGGATATCCTGAACTCAAGAAGGATCTGAAATGGGAACTGAAACTCTCAGAAAGACTAAGCAAAACCTCCTCTAGAGATGGGGATCGGAGATCTGCCATGGCGCAGTCAGAGGGAGACGAGACGGAGACGGAGGAGGTCACCACTCCAAGCCCACACTTGGCCCAAGCCCTCGTTTCGGCATTCGCAGCTTCAGCTTCAGAGACCCATTGCCCAGCTGTAAGGGGTGGGGAACGGTAATGCTGGAGATCAGGAGGAGGTGGGAGGAGAAGAAAGGGCCTTTGGCATCAAGGCAACGGGACAGAGCCAAAAGGGTCACAGAGGGCGCCCCAATGGAGGTGCGTGCCCCGCGGCTGCTCCGCTGTGGGCCCCGCGGCTGCTCCTCTGCTGCTCTGCAGTGGGCCTGGTGGCTGCTCCACTGAGGGCCCCCCTCAGGGCACCTCATGGACTGGACCCGCCCCCACCCGTAGCAGGATGACAGGGTGGAGCCGGGCGGTTCCCTGC
>PVLD010001357.1:107959-138556 GCA_004027595.1 Dinomys branickii
CTTCCCAAGGTGAGAGTCCAAGGATATAGATAAACCCAGGAGTACAGTTATTATCACAGGGAAGATGACTGATTGAGTGGTAGGGCAACGGAGATGAGGGAGGAGAAAAATTGAATGATCAAATGGGCCATCATCTGTGTAACTGAGTAACAAAGGTGAAGGTAACATTATGTAGGACAGCATCCAGAGCTAATTCCCTACTATCTTCTCTATAGTTTGGTATTCCTTCAATGTTTTTGTGTTAACTAATGTGAAGATAACTATGTAATACAACATCCAGTGCTAATTCCCTACTATATTCTGTATAACTTTGTATTTTCTGTATTGTTTATGGCTTTTCTGGTTCATATGTCTCCATTCTTTTGCCTTTAAAATTAAATTAAATTAAAAAAAAAAAAAGAGAACACAGCCAACACAACCACCAGAGTCGGCAACTTCACTATTAATTTCTATGGATCTTCTCGGTTGTATGGTTAGGTCAATTTTTAAGAATCCTTGGACGCCAGATCTTGGATCCTCAGATCAAACTATGCCAATGAAGAAAATCATTATAATGTAAATATAACAGAAAATACAATCACAAACCAATACACTGAAAATTCTGGAAACCAACATGAGCAAATTCTGCTCTATGTGTTAAGAATTTGGATTACATGTAAATGTAAAAACTTTTGTAAAAACTCGTATGTTTACACTTAAGAGGACTTCCTTTTACAGTCATAATACTACATATTCTACCTCAAAAAGCCTTTAAACAAATACTGAACTCTAGTTAATGCTACACAAGCTGAAGTGTATATGGAAATAAGTGATGATGGCAACATACTCTGAAATGCACTCAGTAAAAAAGATTATGAACAGATGCACAGTTACATAGTGAAAGAAAGGTAAAGGGTTAACTGTAGAGTTTGGGTAGGTATCTTCATGTCCCAAAGTCCTTGCCGGGCTGGGATGTAGCTCAGCAGCACAAGAGCCTGCTTAGCAATTACAAGGCCCTGAGTTCAATTCCCAGTACAAAAAACAACACACAAACAAACCAAAGTCCTTGTCATTACATGTACTTATACTACCTATGTTTGACAATCTTCCCTATCAACACAGTCTCCGTACAAACAGGAAGAAAAAGTTAGAACAATGACAGCAAAAGCTGTCAAACTAAAAACCAGTCAGAGAAATGATGTTACAGGAAAGAACGCTGGAGTAAAGTGATCTAGCTGAACACCTTTAGGGAAGTACATGAATCCACTGAAATCATGTGACAAAATCTGGAGATATTTGCATCCTTCTCCTTTTATGTTTTATCTTGGTTTCTAAAGGGGATTTTACCTTCTCCCCATAAAAGGTTAATTTTTAAAAATTCCTTTAGAGAAAGCACTGAAAAAAGCAAAAGAAATGCCAACACAAGTGAGAAAAGACTTATTTTCTTGATAGCCTATTGCTCTGCTCTGATTTTCTAATATCCTTATTCAAATATGCACTCAGTGTCATCTATACACAAGGATCTGTTCAGTCGGCTTTCTGTCACTAGGACAAATACACAAAATAATCAAGTTACAAAGAGAAAGAGTTTAACTTGGCTCAGAGAATAGTTTCAGCCCGCAGTTGCCCCCACCAGTTTGGGTGAGGCAGACCATTATGGTGTGAGCACGCAGTACAGCAAAACCACTCACCTTTCAGCAGAAGTTGAAGGGACTAGCAGTTGGTGGTGGCAAACCTATGGCACACACATTATTTGTTTTTCTTTCAATGGAAAGATGTTAATGCATGAGGTTTTTTTGAAAACTATAACCTCAGTATTAAGGTGTAGTTGCAGTGCTGGCACTCTATGATAAATACATGGGCTTGCAGTTTGGGCACTCAGTCTCTAAACGGTTCACCCTCACTAGACTAGATCCACTATTCCCTTTAAGGGCACCCCTCGCAGAGTGACCTACAGCCCACCCATAGGCCCCACTAATTGGAGTTTCCACTATCATTGCAACAGAATCCCAAAACTGTGCCAAATGGACCCTTGGGGAACACATAAGATCAAACAGTACACACTAGAAGTCCAGCTGCATAAAGGACTCAGTCCTTCTTGCAGCTGAGCCTATCCATAGAGACAGACATTAAATGGCTAGTAAAAAACATTAACTATTTAATCACAAATATAAAAAGGGCCCAGACAAATATGAAGGATGAAGGAATGTATCTAATAGGCTAGCTGTCTGGCTTGTTAGAGGTGAGGAGGATCAAATAAAGGAAACTTCCTTTTGAGGGAAAAGTTTGATGTGAGAGACAACACCCACCATTTACCAGCACCTCATGATTAAAAAACACCTGTGAGATCTACTGATAGCGTTTTTTTACATACACTTTATCAAAGGTGCCAATGTTATTCATTTTAATATTAGTTTTATTTTTTTAAGACCAGCTTAGGCAACTTTATTATTTTTTTTAAAGATAAAAGAAATGGAGACATAAAAACCAGTATAACACAAAAACAATAAAGGAAATATAAAATTATAGAGAAGATAGGGAATTAGCACTGGATGCTGTATTACATAATGTTATCTCCCCATTTGTTAACTCTAAAACAATAAAGGAAATACAAAATTATAGAGAAGATAGTAGGGAATTAGCACTGGATGCAATATTACATGTTTTCTTCAGATTTGTTAACACAAAAACAATAAAGGAAATACAAAATTATAAAGAAGGTAGTAGGGAATTAGCACTGGATGCTGTTAATGTTATTTTCACGTTTGTTGCTCAGTTATACAGATCGCTCATTCGATTAATCAGTTTTCTCCACTCTCATCTCTGCTGTTCGCTCAACCAATCAGTCATCTTCCCTCTGATAGTAACTGCATTTATTGTTAGTTAGTTAGTTAGTTAGTTAGTTAGTTAGTTATGGTTTACTTACTCCCTCAGGCTCTCAGATTGGGGAGAGACATGGCTGTTTGTAATTATGCTGTAACAAACATGGGTGTGCACAGATTGTTCTGGCTGGAGGTGGAAAAGCATCCATCCTCAAAAACAGCAAATTGGCACGGAACCAAGTTCACTATAGTCACTCCCCCCTTGATAAGCCCTCAAGGCCACTGGGGGTCCAGCTGAGCCCTGCGGGCCGCCAGGTTCCTCCTAGATGCAGCACATTCAGAGGCCCTGTCCAGTCCTCCAGGCCTCCCCTGTGGACTTCTGGGCTCCGCCCCATCATGGGTCTCTCAGGGCCTGTTCCAAGGTGCTCCTGAAGGCCCGTTCAGGTCCACAGGGTCACCCCACGAACTGCCAGGCTCCGCCCCGCTGAGGTGCTCTTGAGGCCCGGTCCAAGGCACTCCCGAAGGCCCAGTCTGGTCCACGGGGTCTCCCCCACGGACCACTAGGCTCCGCCCATTGGGGGCACTCTCAGCTGGGTCCCAGGCACTCCCGAAGGGCCAGTCTGGTCCACGGGGTCTCCCCCATGGACCGCCGGGCTCCGCCCACTGGGGCACTCTCAGCCAGGTCCCAGGCACTCCCGAAGGCCCTGTCGGGTCCACGGGGTCTCCCGCACAGAATGCCAGGCTCTACCCCATCAAGACGCTCTCGGGACCCGGTCCAAGGCGCTCCCCTAGGCCTGGTCTGGTCCCCAGGGTCCCTCCCACGGACCACAGGGCTCTGACCCATCGCTGAGCTTCTGGAGACCCAATCCAGGTCTTTAAGGATTTTATGTAGTCTCCGGGGTGCTCCCCTCCCCTCAGGTTGCTGAGCTTCCTGTCAGGGTCCCTGGCATTCCCTTCTAGGCCCCGTGTCTCCCTGCAGGCCGCCCATGACTCCCTGGAGGCCCTCCCCACCCCGCCATAGCACCGGGTCTGCACTCCAGATCCAGGTCTCCACCTTGCTCCCCTCCTCCTGCAGCCGGAAACTGGGTGCACCCATGCTGCTGGACACAAGTGGCGCGGGGTCTCTCCCACCTGTGCTCACTGGGGTAGACCAGGATGTGCACCGAGTTTAGTTATTAGTTCCAGGAGAGAATTGGAGGATTTCCTCAGGTTTTCTTGTAGAGTATGTGGTCTCCCAGACTCCAGGGCTGCCACTTTTTGTGTAGCTTGTTGCTATGAGTTCATACAAGTTCATAAAACGTTCATATATGCAAGCAGTATCGAGTCCCTCCTGGTGTTCATTTTGGCAGTTTAGGGCAAGTCCTGAAGCCTATAGACTCATCCCATTGATGATGGGAACAGGTGGTGAGTGTGCTGGTCGCCAAGGTGCTCACAGAGGGAGTTCAGGGTGGCAGCTAAAGCCCGATAACTTAGCTCATGCTTCCTGCTTGGTGCTGGAGTGACAAGGGTGTGGGGCCGTGTGGTCCACCTCCATCTGCAGCTCTCTCTTACTGTTGTGCTCCAGTTCCCATTTGTTCCTTGGCTGGATCCCTGGGAATTGCTGTGGCCCTAGGGTTGCTGCCACTGATCTCTGCTCCTCTCTGCTGGTAGTTGCTCATATAGTGGAGGGATATGGGACCACAGCCTCAGAGCAGACATAGAGCTGGGTGTGTTGAGCTGGGTACTGGTTGCTTTGACTCTGCCTTATCTTATGTTGCTGCATTCCAGTGTCTGGGTGGTGACCCTCTGGTAGGATCCCTCCCTGCTGTCCATCTGGTCACCATCTTCCCGGACGCTTTTCTTGGCGAAGTTTTTAAAATGTTCTCCGTGCAGGTTTGAATTCTTATTTCAAATCCTTTAATGCTAAGCGTAAGTAGTGTGAGGTCTCCACCACTCGTGCTCATTGTGGTATTTGAAGGTATGTACTAAGTTTATTTATTAGTTTTGGGAGACAATTGGAGAAGTTTCTCAGGTCTTAGAATATGTTGTCATCTCTCGATCTCCAGAACTGCTGTTTTTTTGTATATCTTGTCTCTGGCCGCTCTCACTTTTGTAGGTCATGTGTCTAGGTTCTTGGAGGGCCAGCAGCTGAGGGAGAGGGATCCTGGGGCCGGGGCGGGGCCACTGGGCATGGTCCCCCAGGGCCCGCGGCAGCTTCCCGCCCCCGGGCATCCCCACGTGGTGTGTGGCATCTTCACCCACACTCCACAGTGTGTCTGCACTTGGCAGGACCTTTGCCCATACCGCCCAGAGGGACCATGCTCAGCCACACGCCCCGGGAGGACCACGCCCAGCAATGGCCGCATACACCCAGATGGTGGCTTTGTAAACTGCAGCTGCTGCGAGTCCATCCAGCAGTGGCTTTGGATGTTGTGGCTGGGCCACAACGGGCAGCTACACAGAACTGGCCCCAGCATTGGGCCGTCCCCATCTGGGGGAGGCTTTCTATGCCACGGATGGGTGGTTCTGCCAGTTCACAGTGGGTCTGTAAGCTCCGCGCCCCACCCCATGGCTCATACCACCAGAGATCGACTCCCATGTTGCTGGACTACATTTCCCAGTTTGCATTGGCGAGCAAGGTGTGGTCTCCAGTCCAAAGTCGGGGGTGCCTCAGAGCCTCCGGGCACCTGGATACACTGAGGGAATGAGTGAAGGATGAGGGTTGAGCAGCCGCAGCCAGCAAAGCGCACAGGGCCAGCCGGCTCTAGGCAGTGGCAGGTCAGAATGTTGCTAGACTGGCGTGGCCAGTGTAAAAGACTGTCCCTTCCGCCACCACTCACTTCATTTTTGCAGTCAGCAGCTGAGGTCTCCATAGCACTTCCTTACTGTTGTTGCTCCCTCTCCAGCCCCTGCCTCCATTCTGGTTTTGGTCCATCCCGCAGATCCGACTGCGCCATTGTAGCTGCCCAAGTTGATTCTCTGGGAGGGGTGCAGTTTGCTTTTTTTTTTGATGGCCTCGTCTCTCATTTCTGTAATTTCCTGGGGCCAGGGAATCCACTTCTCTGTTTTTTGTCCTGTTGATATTGGCATAATTCAGTTTTTGGGTGGCGAACCTTTAAGAAGGTTCTTTGCTGCCATCCTGGTCATCACCTTCCCGGAAGTCTCAGCTTAGGCAACTTTAAAAGACCTGTCTCTAAGTAAAATTTTTTTAAATGGCTAGTGCTACAATTAAGTGCTTACCTAGCATGCATGAGGCCCTGCTTGGTTCAATACCCAGGATCATAAAAGGGGAAAAGGTAAAAATTATCCCCAAATATATCAACAACTTTTATTTCTCCCTTTCCCTTTAGATTGATATTGCCCCCCCCCAAAAATCATATAACTGCTTCATACAACATTTCCATGCACTACAACTGATCTCATCATTGTCTCTGAACTTCCAATCATTTTCACCTACTTTGCCGAGGTGCCTCACACAACACAAACAGATTTATTCTCAGACAATTTATCCAAGCAGGCCGTGACCTCTGACACTGCAGCAAAATGCTCCGCCCTGAAGTCTCATCTAACCTTACTGCTCACAAGGAAGAACTGAGTGGAACTAACTTCCTGAGAGCAGAGTATCTGGGTGACCTTGGATAGTTAGGAGTAGAAGGGACAGGATGAATGAAGCCAGTAACCATGAAGGAGTGAAGAACACTATTGCAAAACAGACTGGGATCAAAGAACTGTAACCCTTCAGAGCCATTAGGAGAAACAAGAGATAGCTCTAGCCACTTTGATAAAAAGATGTCACATGCCTCTGACGAAGAAGGATAAATACAAAAAAAACAAAAATACATAACCATCCCACTGTTTCTATACCCTGCACTATCATGCAAGTCTCCCTCTCCCCTTAGACCTAACGTGGGTCCTGGACATGGTGCTCAGGTATCTCCCACTACCCTTATCAGAGAACACATCCGTGGAAGACCCAAATTCCAAATTCCTAATTCCTGAGTTATTTTAAGTCACCCTACATTATGGCCACTCAAGAACTGATAAAAAAAATTTAAAAAATAATAAATAAAAGCCAACACTTAACTAATGTGAAGATAACATTATGTAATACAACATCCAATGCTAATTCCCTACTATATTCTGCATAATTTTGTATTTTCGGTATTGTTTATGGCTTATTCTGGTTCATATGTCTCCATTCTTTTGTCTTTAAAATAAAATTTAAAAAATAAATAAATAGAAAAAATAAAAGCCAACAGCACCATGTTTTAATTCAGGAAATGAGCAGACATTCACAAGCAACCCAGAAAGGGTGCCCGCAATTCGCTCCAACTAGCCACACTTGCAGCAGTAGTTCAGGCTGTGCAGAATCACTTTGTCCAGTGCTTCCTGAGATGCTCTTTCAGCTGAGGAATGGAAGGCACCAGCTGCTGGCACTCATGACAATGAAGGGGCAGCTTTCAAGAGCTCAGACGTCCGTTCTGACAGTCACTCTGCCAGCCTCTTGTACCACCTTGATCACAGCTTGTGATTCCAGAAAGTATTCTGTATTGAAAGAATTCCAATGTTTTTTGTTTTTTGGGCAAGGAGAATCAAAATCTTAAGCTGATTACATGAAAGTGTACACGGCTCATGCTAGGAATGGCATGGTAGCCCAATAGGAAGCGGAGCTTGCTGGACCCAGCAAAATCTGCAATCACCCTTTCTCCCACAGCATGCATGTGTTTGACGAATTCAAGATGTTCTCCAGCCACAGCCTTCAGACTGGAAATGGAGGCCCATGGCAAGACCGACCAGTGGTAACGGCCTTAGGAACTTATCCTTGATCACCACCACCTGCTCATCTCTGTAAACCTGCATTTTGGGGTTCTGCACAGAAATCTTCAAGCCTTGACTCCAGTGGCTCACTGATTCCTCCTTCTCTTCCTGTGTGTTCCTAGGCCAGGGTTCTTTGAATCTTCGTCAAATTCTGCTTTACCTTGACATATCCCTTGTTACACTCTGCTTTCAACTGTACTTGCTGTCAAGAAATTTCTTATCAGTGATCTTGGTCTCTGGGCCACACCCAATCACCACTGCTTCTGAATGTGGAAGTTTGATTCGCTGGTGCTGGCTGTCCTGCCTCACCAACCAGCACACCTGCATCATCACTCTCTAGGTGTCAGATCCACACACTCTCATTACTCCATCTGTGCCTCATCTCTTTTCCAGCACTTAGTGTTAGTTTTAACAGATAACATGTATTCTTCAAGGATGTTCAGTTTAAAAATAGTGTTTCTTATCCTCTTTAGCAAATTCAGTTTCTCTCCCAAGAAATAATCATGGTTACCAGCTACTATATTCTCTCATTGGTCATTTTTTAAATATATATGGAAAAAAGTCACAGAAACAGCTAACTCCTGCAGTGCCTCATTCATACATATAAATTATACATGTGAACTACGTAGGATAAGTTTCTAAAAGCAAAAGTACTCAAAGAGTTATGAAATTTACACATTGAAAGATTACTACCAAATAAAACTTTAAAGAGGTTATACAAATGAATACTCCCACCAAAAATATAAGAGTACATTCTTCACCCCATTCCAACATGGCATTAAGTTTTATGTTTGCCAGGCGAGCAGGTGAATGCCTGCATTTGTTTTATTTCATTTGTATGACAAAATTTCTATTCAACAAGTATTATTTTTCTGTGCATAATCTGTATTCTTTGCAAATATTTCTAATGAATCCTGAAATTTTATCAATTTATAGTAAATTTTTATTTTTTAAAGACGCTTTACTATTTTCCTGTATCTTATCATTTACGTTTAGACTTGTGCCATATAAGGTAATATTTTGTTATTTTTCACCAAGATTCTGAAATTTTGTGCAATTCATTTTACCACTTTTTAAAATTTTTCTTGATTTGGGTTTTACTTTATGAAGACTTTTCCAACTAAAAGGCTGTTTCAATTCTTAAAATTCAAAGGTTTTCTATTTAGCAGTTTCAACAAAGGCTCTTGGGCGGTAAATATATTCATTACACATTTTTCTCTTAAGATACGAAAATTAGAAAGTTTAGCCACAGTTAGGAAGAATGTGTACTGTGACTAATACTGATATTACTGGTTCAAGACTGAAATTTACAAAAGCTGAAAAGTATAACAACAACATTATGCTTTGGAGACAAGATATAACACATCAAAATGAAATTTTTGTTTCTATTTGCACTTCTTCCACAATGTGCCTGTTAGACTTCAAAAAAGCTAAAAGGAAAATACAAAATAGGTAAAGCATCAAGTCATCCTCAAGATTCTGGGTAAGCTTGTCTTCACAGCTGTGAAGTTGCTCAAAATAACTTGTAAGATAAAACAGCTGCCACTACCCACCAGTCACAAATACGATCACAGCTCCCATCAATAGGACCATGATAGTTTACATTGACTACATGATTCAGAATATAATCAACTAACCAACAAAATGAAGAATTCAACATTGGTTGACACCTTAGTGATTGATTACCTATTATATGCCAAGCCACTCATGTCAAAGATACGGACATTTCTTAACATTAATAAATACTCTCTCCTAAGTTCACACATACTTAAAGACAGAAAGATTTACTAGCTAAACAACAAAATTTCAGGAGAATTTATTTCAGATTTTTTTTTAAAAGTATAAGTATCTGCCTTGTAACCCTAATTCCTCAGTCATTCTAAGTCTAATGAACTACCATAATTCAAATATTGTAATTTTACAGTATTTGTTACTAATGAGTACCTACAGTATTACCTTTGTGATATCTCTGCAAAAATTATAACCTTAAAATTAAAAGCCCCCTAGTTGATTTAGTGTCTTAATTTTGCAAGATGAAAAAAATCTTGGAGGTTGATTGCATACCACCATGAACATACTTAGCACTACTGAACTGTCTATCTAAAAATAACTTCTAAAATGTACAAAAGGTATTGTGAAATGGGAAGAAACTGGGAAAAAAGAACTAGGATGGGTACAAGGGGAAAGGACATAGGGAAAAGGGAAACAGTACAAGTCAGTCATACTCTTAGGTCTCTTCACTGAGATGGGAGGTTTGTGCTAATATAACTGGAGAAATTTTTATGCCCACATCTTGTAGCCTGAGCAACTACTTTAAAGATAACAACATGTAATGTATTAACTACTGTTATTCTCCTATTGCTTTTTATGAAATTTTGTTTTACCTTTTTTTCCATAAAATAAAAAAGAAAAAATTGATGGAGAAAAAAGATTAAAATGGTAAATTCCCTTTTGTGTGTCTTCTACCACAACTAAAAGTACTACCAATAAAAGTTAAGTTCCATTAAGAACATAATAGGAGATCAGGTTAAAATGTTATTACAAGAACAAAATTTGTCTTCTCAGAGTTCTCATACAATGCAAACTTATTAAAACCAATGCACATGCTATAGCAAGTCCTAAAATTGCAAAACCCTAAAGGAGAAAGATGATGGGAGAGCAGCCAAGCGAAACACGGAAAACATACAACGGACAAGGATTAAAGACCCTTAAATATAGATTAACTGAAATGACATGAAACAAAAATACTTACAGAAAAATCTTATAATGGTCTAAAACAGCTTACAGAACTTTTCTTTTTTTTTTTTCCAGAACTTTTCTTTAGAAAACTGTCTACATTTACCCATCTCTTGTTTAAGGTTTAGTGGAAGACATTGTGTAATAAACTTTAGCCACATACATAAGTCTGGGAATCCAAGAACTGATGAGAAGGAGGAAAATCCTATCTGCCTACACTCAAGTCTCAGTCATCATGATCTCTGCAGTGGACTGTCTGCTTTCCCTCTCAACTTCATTAGCATAAACCTGCTGTAATCTGTTTGCCTCTTTTGCTTCTGATAGACTAATATTCATGACAGGCAAAACGATTTGCATAAAATTTCACCCCCAATTATCAAAGTACAGCATATAAAAATATTCAGTAAATTTTTGAATGAAAAATTAGTAAATAAACTATATTTGCATTATTCTTGTTTCTATTTATAACAGTTATGAGTTACATTTTGTCTGTCCATAGCAAATAGTTTTTTGGTTTTCAATTAGAAAACCAAAGCTTAGACTAATTTAGCATTGTTCAAGTTGTGTAATTTTAATCAAAATATTTGATTCTTACACATTTTACAATGCTTAGTTGATTTCTCTTCAAATTGCCTCAATATATTGTAGCATCCTAATTTCATTCGTATTTGTTATTTAAATTTCTATCAATTTAGGAAGAACGTTTGAAAACTGTCAATAAGAAATTTATTTTCCAACTTTTTAAATAACTGATCTAGATTGGTTTTTATATTTTATTTTGATGTATAGTTTAATTTGTTTTAAAAAATAATCCTTCCACATTCAAATTTGAATTTTCAATACTGAATATGCATGCTATTTCAAACTATAAGCCCTACTTCCCTTCTAATATATATCACAGCTGTTATGGAATTTGAATGAAATACTTTACTTATTACTTTACATTGGGACTTCACAAATTATATCTCGAAGATCACTTAGAAACTTGAGATTTTGTGCATGTGTGTGTGTGTGTGTGTGTGTATATATATATATATATCACACTATATAAATACAAGATCATACAGATGAGTGCCTATATTTCCTGTTGTTACTCTTTTATCAAGCCCTGATTAGCCCTTATGAAGCAAACCGCAAATCAACATGATTCTTTCTCTTTTCTATATGACTATTAAAACCATGTGTTTTCTTTGCACTCTCTAAACTGCAACTGACTGTGTAAAATGAGGAAAATGGTTAATAAATAACAGCACAATATATGGAGCAACAATGCCCAAACATTTATCAACTATTCATAACTCATTTTAAGTAATGTTTAATAGGCCAATATGAATATGGGCATAGAAAATTTTATCTTTCATGTTATTTTCTCCCTTCAACTAAATACTACATGAACATGTAGTGATCTCAGCTTGATTTGGTCTTCCTTTTACTCACGGAGAACAGTAAAGTGTAATGTTTTTTTTGATTGCTGGATTCTTCCTTCAGGATTCCTGGCCCTTAAATCTACCAGCTTAACTTGCAGCACTTTCCATAAACTGTATTTCAATCTAATAAATTCTCTGATTGGGTATCTTGCCACATGAACTACTAATTACTTTTTTTTGGTTTGGTTCCTTTGTTCGGTTGGTTTGGAGTTTTTGAAGCAATGTCTCACTAGGTAGTCCAGTCTACCCAGGAACCAATAAGTTTCTTGCCACAGTCTCCCTAGTGCAGAGATTCTAGGTATATACCACTACGCTGAACTCCTTAAGAAAAATAATTTCAGCCCGCCATGGTGGCGCACGCCTGTAATCCCAGCACTCGGGAGGCCGAGGCAGGAGCATCGTCATGAGTTCGAGACCAGCCTGGGTTACAAAGTGAGCTCAAGGCCAGCCTGAACTGCGTAGCAAGACCCTGTCTCAAAAAGACCAAAAAGGAAAAAAAAATTTCAAATATAACTCTAATACACAGTTTTTCTTTCTTTATATTGTTTCCCTCAGTCCCCAGTTCCCTTAATCCCAGTACTGAGGGTTAAACTCATAGCGTTCTCACTGAGCTACACCCCGGTCCAGTTTATTTATTTTTGAGACAGTCTCACCAGGCTGGGTTCACACTACAGTCCTCTTGCCTCAGTCTCCCAGACTGCTGTGATTATAGGCACGGACCACCTGTTGTTTTCTTCATTGCTCCAATATATATTCTCTCACCAAAGCCTCAGTCCAATACCCTCAACGTATCAGTCTTCATTCTCTCATAAAGTTCTCATCAAAAGCAACATAAATTTCTTTCTAATTTCAAAAATCCTCTGTACAGTATTTAAACCTAGTAAGCCTTTAAATCCTTCACTGCCTCCAATTAGTGTAAATAAATTTTTACATTCTGTTCTCTATCCAAGCCAGATTTCACCTGGATAGATTCATTCCCATCTAAGTGACCCGATCAGCTGAATTCATCAGAGTCTTTGTCTTAATGTCTTTAATGGTTCCTTTTGCCTTTTCAAATATTTATACTCTATGAACACATGAGGAAAATGTCATAGTACTCTAATTACTAGCTTAGAATATTTTCTTTGAATCACTCATATGGTTATAGGAACCCAGCTTGACCTCATTGCAACTACCTTGGGTCATAACCTTCCCAACTGCCCCTGAGGAACCCTCGGCTGTTCCTCCCCAGCTTCCCCAGTGTACTGTAGGTAGACAAAAACATCAGTGATATGTGGAACATTTTTACTAGACCCTGGTGCAGTCAGTGCCAGGAATGTGCCTCATTTCTTTGATATTAGCTTGACATAGCCAGATGCACTGCAGCTGGGATAAAGTTACTTTTTCATTAGTACCTACACCCCTCTCCTTCTGACCCAAATTACAGGAATTCACTGATCTTCACTAAAAAACACACTTCTGTTCATCACCTCCCCAGTAAACCGCCACTCTCAATCTATCTGCCTCTTTCTGCGGTCCCACAGCACACTGCGGACAGTTCAGGTATATTAGAACCAGGCTTTTTCAGGGCCGCTGCATAGGCTGCACAGTATTGCCTTGCCAGCTGGAGTTCTGTTTTGCTCCACATCATACCCCTTTAGAAAAAAGCTACTATAGTAACAAAATCTCAGCTATTTTCACCTCTAACAAAATTATGGAACCAGTCATATTTGGCCTCAGGAATCCAATTTATAACCTGCCACTTTTAATAAATATTGCTATATTAGGAAGCAGGCAGCTGGAAGCAATTTAGAGAAATAGACCAAGACACATTTTTACCTACTTTTTAAGTTTCAAAAAATGATAGTATTGATTTCATTTCAACCTTGGCTCCAAGTTGGAAGTATCAATTCCTGTTGTCTCTTCCAACGTTTGGAATTCCTGTAGAACTTATAAATTCTATAAGCCACGTATGAAAAATTAGTAACATAGAAAGAGAAGCTATTTGTCGTTTGACTAACAAGACCAGGAGGATTAATCATACACAGAAAATAACAAGGTGATAAAGAATTAAGATAAAAGACCTAAGATGGAACTAATGAAGGTGTTATAAACAATATGACAATATGTTTATATGACTATGTGACTAACATACACCTCTCTTGCAACAATATCTCAGTCAACTATAGCCCTATCTTGTTCCTTCCAAGTAACAATAACAAATGAGATAAAAGAAAATAACATTAAGGTGTTTAAATATAAGTTTAATTGAGAATTCCAGAGTTGGCTCCTGCCCCTGTAAGAAAAACAAGTTATTTGTCAGTCTGGTGAGTGTGATCTATGCAGAATTTCTATAAATTCATTCATCAAAAATGTCTCTGGTAATCTAAGCAACTTTGTTGGGAATAACAATGTGTAATGTAACAAACATTGTTAATTGCTATGATCTTATTTTGAAATCCCGTATCATTTTTATTGTTTTTGTGTTTTGTTTGTCTTCATTGTTATTATTTTGTTATTTATTTTTCTCTTTAAAATAAAAAAGTGTAACAAAATGTCATATAATACTGGCTGTCTGGTGAACCATCAGTTTTCTAAAGTATATGCAAATATACACATGCATGTATACTCTAGATGACAGAAACAGAATCTCTACACATTATTTAAACCTTTCAGAAAGTACTATAATAATGCAAGTAAGATATATTCTAAACTTAAAAGTGGTTTGGTAACTGGTTAGTTAGCCATCTTTGACATAGTACTTTAAGCCTTGTAAGGGGGTTAACACCGGTTCCCAAAATAAGGTAATCTCTGCTACTATCTTAAGAAGTCAAGCTGGGCAAAGTGGCACATGCCTATAAATAACAGCACTCAGGAAGCTGAAACAGGAGGATCATTGTGAATTCGAGGGCAGCCTAAGCAACGTAGTTGAGTTCAAGGCCAATCGGAATTACAGAGAGAGACCCTGTCTCAAAAACGAACAAACAAAACAAAGTCAAAGGCCAGCACATGCATGTAATATATGTTCATAAAATGTGCTAGGATGATGTCCAATCATTTAATATAGATACTCTTAAGATATCATTTGCAAAAATGGTGGTATGTATAGTCAAGTAATGGTGATTTAATACACTGTCATTATTAAATACAGACTTCATAATATCAAAGCTAAAGTAATGCTACACACAGCTGTAGGGTACAGATGCACATGCACACGTATGCACACCCTTGGAGGTTAAGCAAGAATTTCAAGCTGCCGGGCTAAAAACCCAATCATCCACAAAAGTGAGCTTGTGCTCCTCTCCTGACATTATATATAATTACAGTATTTCAGATGGGAACATCTCCTGCCTAGACTTTTCTCTGAGAATCATTGTTTTTCCTAAACGATTCTGAGAGACCTCATAAAATGAAAAACTAAGTGCAGCTGTTTTCTTTAAAATGAATCCTTCAAGGAATGAACTTGAATTATTTTTTTCACTGGACTATAGATATGACTCTAAACCTAACATCTAATATCCTTTCTCTCAAAAGCATAGGCATTTCATAAAAGAAACAAGCATTTTATCCTTCAATGCTGTATACTGTTTTGTTCTTCTTTTACCCCCCACAAATTACGTTAAGCCTAGAGCCATTAGTATCACTCCCATCTGTCTCCCTTAGAACTTAATTATTTTAAAAACCTTGATAGGAATTGGTAGCGGGTGACAGATTTGTGCTCATTAGTTTGTTTAGCTCCAACCTTATAATGAGCCCCTGCTAGTTAATAAGTCAGTCACATCAAACTGTATAATGTAGTAAGTATAACTTACACTAAAACTACTTAAAAAACCACAATTCCCAAAGAATTTTTATGAAATTTTTACCAATCCCCAAGTTCTACACATCACATGGGCAGAGTCAACTGTTTAAAAAATCAGGTTCCTTCCGACAATCGCATACAGACTAGAAAATTTAGGAGCAATGAACAAGCTCAAAATTCATCTCAAAATCAGATTTATGTTAATATTTGCCAATGGATATCTTTCAAGAATTGTCAGCCCCTAACCTCATCCTCTTTGGTGATGATTCTTATTGTATTTCTAACTCTATTTTTAAGAGATTCAGCTTCATTCCTTTAAAACACTCAACTCACTAAGAGTTATGGACATTGCCACACAGCAAATAATTCCTATAGCAAATACATATAATGAGCCTTTCAATAATTACTTGCAGTGCTAAGGTTAGCCCGAGCTAATCAAGATCAATTTTCTTTAAAAATACTGGGAGTCTTTGATATACATTCTACTGTTAGCTAGTCTCATATTAACTTGCTTAAGTAGCACAGAAACATATATAAGACTTCACACTTCATTTGGCAATTATTTGTATAAAATGAATTCAATGACCCTGGGCAATAAAATGTGATCTAAGAAGCAGAACTTTCTGAAAGTGACATCAGGAGTCACTCTGAGTTGACAAGACTGTAAGTTTTCACAGCTGAATAACCACTCCACCATATCCTCCCAAAAAAAGCAGCTGCACCATGCTCAGCACATGCACGCATGCGTGCATGCGTGTGTGTGTGTGTGTGTGTGTGTGTGTGTGTGTATTTTTTATGGAAATTTAACCCAAGGCCTTTCCATAGAGCTACATCCCAGACTTCATTTTGAGCCAGGTTTTCAATGAACTCCCAAGGCTTGACTTAAACTTGAGATTCTCCTGCTATAGCCTTTCAGAGTGCTGGGACTAGAGGTCTGTACCACCATGCCTGGCCATGCTCAGCTTCTGACAGAACCATGACTTTCTCCCTCATCAATACACACCCAATCTCCCAGGGGTACGATAGCACCAACGAATGAAAAGTCTATACTATGTCTAACAGGGTGCCAAAACTCTAGCACTGCTCCTTGGCCCAATATAGCTTACTCCTTGATCCATACCATATGACACTGTACAATTTGTCTTAAGCTCTGTACATCAAATGCTAATCCAGGTAACATTTCATTGACAAATCAAGCAGTCAATACTCTACAAAACTGTGATTAATACAAATGCCATGTATCCGACACATATCAGATTATATGTTTTTATTTCATTTACTCATCACTTCTCTTTGAAGGGATTGCCTACATCCTCCAGATGATTAAGCAATTAATTATCTAAATGGGACAGGGGCACACATTAACTGTAGATCAATCAAATTGTAAAATTTGTATTTTTAGGTCGATTTGTACCACAGACAGAAAATACTGCCCATTGGGACAGTCATGCATGTACACCCAGTGGTACAAGCCAGCAACAATGTGTTAAACAATTATATCAAAAAGAAATGAATGTGGAAAACTACTCTACATTTACTTTAAATAATGCATGTTATCTCCAAATAAAACAGGCAACTAATATTGGTCAAAATCCCAATCTATTTTTCTTTCAATATCCAGTATCACTCTGGAAAGGCCTATACCGGTACTCACAACAGAACAAATTGAATTTTCCACTATTGCTCTAGGAGAGAGACAAAAGTAATTACAGGTAGAGCTGAAATAAAGTTGGAAGGAAAAAAATCAGGCAATAAGAGTTTGGTGATAAGCTTCTGGGCCAACTATAAGCCAAAAGACAGCACGTATAAAACAAAAGTAACAGAGAAAAAAACAGCTATGCAAAGTTAAGACAGTTACAGTGATAACAAAACAAAATCATAACAAAGGTAGGAACAGGAAAAAGAAAGTCTGTGAAAACTGCTGTCATGATTAGTATTGCACTACAAAAATACTGCACTGCCTCATTAAATCATATTTCCCCCCAGCAGATTCTCATGCTGACAACTTTCAATCAGGAAAATACCTTACACTGTCAACGGAAAACTTTGAGAATTTCTTAAAAAGGTATCAAAAGGATGACCATCACCTTTCAAATATCTTCCCTATTAAGCCATACGTTCAAGATACACAATGTTCCAGGTACAAAACTAGAAATGCTAAATCCAAAACCAGAGTACAGTGGAACATAAAATGAATAACTGGAAATAAGATTAAACATGGCTAAAGAGAGCAGGGGCCACGATGGAGCCACAAAGAGGCAATCCACAACCTTTCCTGCCCTGTGACCAGTGAGAACACAGACACAAAGGATTTAAAGATACGCGCGCGTGCACTCGCCCCACAGGAGATGAGACTGAAGTGAACAGAGCAGGCCTGGGCTGCCTCTGAGATGATGAAGCAATAACTACAGTGGTGCAGGCAGTGGCAGGACAACAGCAGTAGCAGCAAAGAGCAGTGAGTGCAACAGCACAACCCGCCCCAACTCTGTGACCCATGACTTTGGCATTCTCCAGCAGCACAAGAGATAGAAGTAGGATTTGCTGTCTCCCCAACAATGGGCAGGAACAATCAAGTCACAGCAGCCCAACCCACAATGTCTGTCCAGATGAGGGCAGTGACAAGCCAATGGAAGTGGAAAAGACAAGGCTGGTCTAACCACGAAAAGCCAGTTATACATACTAGAAGCAGCCTCAAACCGTCTCTGAGGGCGCCACAGCAACTGGTAGAGAGAGACAGAGACAGGATTTGCTGTGGTGTGGCATGATATGGTATGGTTTACTTTGGTTACGATTTTTTAGTTTTTTTAAGTTGTGTAAATCTTTACCTTTATTCTTGTTCTGATTTATTTGCCTTTTTTCCTCTCTTTAATCAACTATCTCTCTTGATTTTATGATACTTACATGACAGTGAAGATTCTGTCTAGTCTTTCTGGTCCACTTCCATAATTTTTTACTTTCTCCTTCACTCTCTCTCCTGCCCTCTTCTCCAGCTTCCCAAGGCCTGGGTAACCCATCCTTTCCCCCCTAGTCTTGCTTCTACTACACTTTTCTTCACTTAGCTTTCTGTTTTATCTCCTATCCCTCTTAAATTTCCCTACCACAGGGAAAAACACTCTACTAAGGGGAAACACTTTGTACACAATTTGCTGAATAGTAAGATTTTCTTATTTTACTTTAGATCTTGCCCCTGTCATTAATGGTATCAAAGTAATACTTACCACAGTCTATCAGGTTTTAGGCTGTGCTTGATGCTACTTTTATTGCTGACTGTACTACGCTAGCCAGGATGTCATACCTGCTGTAAACAGCTGTTCTCCCTTGCATGACAACACTGTGATTGTCTGGGGTAATAACCATCACCATAGTCCAGTACCAAAGGACTGGGTGCTGAGCCCAATAGGTACCAATATCTCAACCTTAATAAATTAAGAAAGCAAGATCTTAGAACAAAGACCCATACCTGCTGTAAACAGCTGTTCTCCCTTGCATGACAACACTGTGATTGTCTGGGGTGATAACCATCACCATAGTCCAGTACCAAAGGACTGGGTGCTGAGCCCAATAGATACCAATATCTCAACCTTAATAAATTAAGAAAGTAAGATCTTAGAACAAAGACCAAGACCTACACCTAGAAGACATGTCTGAGCAACCTAGTGCGGTCTCAGTAACAGTGATAAAATACCTACTACAAGAAACTTACAACCTTCAACATAGAAAACACAGTAATTTTTTTTTTTTAAATGACAAGTGGCAGAAGCAAAACGCAGCACAAATCCAGGGGACAAGGAAATAGAGGATCTCAGAAGACATCCAACTACATTCTCTGGACTGATAGCAAGAAAAGTGAGAAAAATGCATGAGGTTACAGAGGAAATCAAAGAATAAATAAACTCCCAGGTAGAGGAAAACAAAACAAAAAAAAAGACGATGACCATAATGAGGGACTTCCTCCGGAAAGTAGACATACACAAAAAATAGAAGAGCATACAAAAGTGATTAAAAACCATAAACACCCAACATAAAGAAATGGAATCCATGAAACAGATTCAAACAGATATTCAGGAAATTGAAAATTCCACTTCAAGTTTTAAAATTCAACTAAACAAAAGTGAAGACAAAATAGCAAAAAAAAACATGTTCGCAGAAGTAATGGCAGACAACTTCTCAACCATGGAAAAATAATTAGACATACCTATGTGAGGCACATAGAATTCCAATTGGGTGGCAGCCGCACCAGTTTCCAGAATGGTGGCGGCATAGAGAATTTGTTCCTCAGCATTGGATTCAGTGTGCCCAGTGATCCAGTAACTTGACCCCTGTGGCCAAGAGAGAGGAAAGTTTGGCTACTGCTCCAGGTGGCAGCAGACCTTGGCATCATGCACTTGGCCCTGGCTTTAGGTGCATGGAGAATGCAAGAGTTCTGAGGGGAAAGAGGCTTCCACCCTGGTTTCAGAAGGCCTGGGAAACCAGGCAGTGTGCCCCTGAGAGGGCAGTGCGTTAAGCTGTGAGTGTGAAGCAAAAGGTGCACTGGAGACCTCAGAAGTTTAGAAAAGACAGGACTGTGCAACATGTGAGGAAAGCTGCAAGTGGGGAGGAAATCAAGCCTAAGAGAGAAGCTGTGGAGCCTATAACCACAAAAAGTGCCACAGAGGTGGATTCATGCAAGCCCTTTGGAGTTCACAAGGTGCCACAAGCTGCTTCAGATGCTGGATGTGGAATTACACAACACAATGTTAGCCCTGCTGGATGTTGGACTTGCTTTCCTCTCAATGCTCTGTATCCCGTTTGTACCTTTTTGGAATGGTAATGTTTATTTTGTGCCAGTGAATGTTGAAAGTGTTTAACTTTTCATTTGTGCAGGAGCCATAGCTAAGAGGTTGCCTTACATCTCGGAGGAGACTTGGAACTCGGACTTTTCAGCAATGCTGAAACTGTGGACTTTGGCAACTCTTGCAGATGGACTAAACGCCTTTTGCATAAAGGGATGTACATGAAACTTGAGTATTGGTTTAAAGAAATGTGTATGACTGCCAAGTTGACAAGGGGGGATTGTTATTGTTTATACATTGTGTCAACTTGGGGCGTCTAGAGTTTTGGCTGAGTGACTCAGCAGGAAGCCAAGGTGCTTACTTTGTACACATCCTGAGCCTGTGGAAAAGGAGGGCATGGAGATTGTGTGAGAGGTTCACGACCCCTAGGTGGGGGTAGGCTGTTTACGATGTAGGGGAGAAAAGGAGGCTGTTTGCCGCCATTCCTCCCTTTGGCTGGTTGGTTTTGCTGTGCTCTGCTGCCATGAGCTGTTGCCCTCTGCCATGTGCCACTCTGCCTCAGAACCAGCCAAGTATGGACTGAAACCTCCACAAACTGTAAGCTAAATAAACCTTTCTTTCCTTCAAAAAAAAAAAGAATTCCAATTGGTCATGACCAAAATAAATCTATGCCAAGGAATGTAATAACAAAGATTCCACAAATTCAGCATAAGAACACAATTCTGAAAACTATTACAGAGAAGAAACAAGTTACCTACAAAGGAAAGCCAATCAGAATTGTGGCAGATGTCTCAGTACTTAAAGTGAAGTATTTCAAGTCCTAAAAAACAAACCCTGCAAAACTATCTTTCAAAATTAATGGACAAATAAGATACTTCATGACAAAGAGCAACTGAAGAAATTCATGACCACCAAACCAGCATTACGAAGAGTTCTGATGGATATTCTAGAGAAAAAGAATATGATAACAATTCAAAGAAATCACAAAACAATGAATCCATCAAGCAAGGCAAGTGACAAAACAAAAAGGAAAGGAAATCAACAGAAAAATAACATAAGTATAAGTCAATGCACATGGGTTATAACCACCAATGTAAACAGTCTCAATTCACCAATCAAAAGAAACAGACTGGCAGAATGAAAGAAGAAACAAGGTCCAACAATATGTTGCATATAAGAAGCACATGTAACTCAAAAGGCAAAGCTTAGACTTAAAAGTATGAAAAACAATACATCATGGAACAGGAGCCCCGAAAAAAGCGGGTAGGTACAGTATTGCAGGCAAAGTGAACTTCAAGCCAAGACTGATCAAAAAAGACAGAGAAGGTACTACATACTTGTTAAAGGTAAACTCCAAGATAAAGAGATATCATAATACATATGCACCAAACACAGGTGCACCCAACTATATGAAACAAATATTAACAGACATGAAAAATATGACAAGCACTAACACAACTGTAATGGGGAACCTTAATACCCCACTGGGACAACTAGATTTTAAAAAATGGAAAAAGAAATATCACAACTGAACCAAAACTGTAAACAAATGGACTTAGTACATGTCTACAGACTGTTCCAGAACACAATATCAGAATACACATTCTTCTCAGCTGCAAATGTGCCATTATCCAACATAGACCACATACTAGCCTAAAGGACATGCTTAAGTAAATGCAAAGAAATTTAAATTATCTGATGTATATTACTGTACCACAGTGCAATGAAATTGGAAATCAATGGCAAAAAAATTTTAAAAATTCCTAACACCAAATAAAGAACCAATGGGTCACAGATACAATTAGAGAAGAAATTAAACATTATCTACTATTAAACAATAATGCCAACAGGACATATTGGAACTTACAGGACATAATGAAAACAGACCTAAGAGAAAATTTATAGTAGTAAATTCTCCTATCAGGAAAGCAAGCAAACTGTTTACAGCAAGTATGACTTCCTGGCTAAAGTAGTACAATCAGCAATAACAGTAGCATCAAGCACAGCCTAAAATCTGATAGACTGTGGTACCTATTATTTTAATACCATTAATTACCAAGAATAAAGTAAAGCTTCTACCAGGAAAATACCTAAATAAAGAGCCCAATGTTGAATCTCAAACTTCAAGAAAAAGAACAAGTCAAGACAAAAGCTCAAACAAGGGAAGAAACGAAGAGCAGAGCAAAAATTAATGCAAGTTAGACTAAGGAAACAATATGAGTCAATGAACTGAAGACACAGTTCTTTCAAAGATTAAATAATATTGATAAACCCATAGCCAACCCAACAAAAAAAGAAAGAAAAGACTCAAAGTCATACTACAAGGAACAAAAAAGGGTGAAATCGTAACTGATCCTGTAGAAAACCAGAAGATGGTCAATACCTACTTCAAGACTATTTACTGTAACAAGAAGTAAAATAGAAAAGAAATGGAGAGATTCCTAGATACTTATGAATTACCAATGCTGAATCAATAAGATATAGAAATTCTAAATAACTCACTAGCAGTCAATGAAATGGAAAATGAATTAAAAACTTACTAATAAAGGAAAGCCCAGGTCCCAATGGATTCACTGCTGGATTTTACAAGAAATTTGGAAAATATCTAATGCCATTACCCCTGAATATTAGAGCTCAAACTTATAGAACTGAAAGAGAAGCAATACTCCCAAAGTCATTACTGCAACCAAGTATTACCTTGATGACAAACCAGAGAAAGACTGAATCAAAAAGGAGAACTATAGGATAAACACCCTAATGAAGAAAGAAGCAAAAATCATCAATAAGATACTGGCAAACCAAATGCAGGAGATCATCAAGATTATATACCACAATCAAGAAGGATTCATTCCAGCGATGAAGGGACAGTTCAACATACACAAATCAATAAATGCAATATACCATTTTAATAGAGCAAAAGAAAAAACAATTATTCACAAAGTTCAACATCTATTCATGATTAAATACAAAACCTACAGAAAATTGGGATGCACTTCCTCTCAATCTGATGAAAGCCATCCATAATAAAGCAACTGCCAACATCTTACTAAATGGAAAAAACCTGTAAACATTCACGCTAAAATCGGAAAGAGACAAGGATGCCCACTGTCACTGCTCTTATTAAATATATTTCTGGAAACATTAGCAGAGCATTTAAAAAAGAGAAAGAAATAAAAGGAATAAAGATAAAAAAGGAAAAAGTTATCATTACTTGTAGATGACAGGTACTCTAGAGAAGATCCCAGAAATACCACCAAAAGACTTCTAGACATAATTATGAAATTCAAGAGCAAACCTGGATACAAAGGCAACACTCAAAAATCAATAGCATTGCTGTATACAAATAACAAATTCAATGAGAGAGAAATTAGGCAAACAACCCCTTCGACAGAAGCATACAAAATATGAAATACTTAGTTATCAATCTAACAAAGGAAGCAAAAGCTCAACACATTGAAAAGTACAGTACTGGGACTCAGGAAGCCTTGGTGACCTGCCTGGGGATCCAGATCCTCCAGCACTGCACCCCAGCAGCCCCACGGAAGGGGCCTTGGACTGAGGACAACTTGGTGATCTGCCGAAGGACCCAGATCCTCCAACTGCACCCCCAGCACCACCATGGGAGGGGGCTTGCACTCCAGAGGCCTCAGGGAACAATCTGGGTGCCCAAGTCCTCTAGTTCTGCCCCTTACCACCATCTCAGGAATGAACCTCAATTCCCAGAAACCCAGGGAGATTTGAAAATAAGGAGAAGAAACAAAACGCAATCTCAGCCAAACACTCCACCCAGAGCAAGTCCAGAGGAAACGTCAACATGGAAGAACATGGAAGTCACACACCTGAAATCTCTGAAATAATAGCAACTGAAGTAAAAAACCAACTTCATCAGGCTATAGAGGAAATCAGATCAGATGTAATTGCTCTGGTAAAAAAAAAAAAAAAGAAAAAGAAACGACAACCATAATGAAAGAATTGTTTGACATATCAAAAGAAGAAATAGATAAAAAAAAAATAGAGGAGTACAGAAAAATGATGGAAACCTTGAATGAGCAGTATAGGAAAAAATTAGAATGCAAGAAACAAATTCAAAGAGATATTCAGGAAATTAAAAATTCCATGGGAAGTTAGGAGAACCGCTTGAATGAAACGGAAGATAGACTCTCAGACCTTAAAGTCAGCATTCCAGTTAGTGATCATGACAGAAAAGATCTCTTAAAAATAACAAAGGTATAGCAAAGAACAATTCAGCTGCATGAAGAGGCAAAGAAAAATAATATAATGCTGACAGGTGTTAATGAAAGAGCAGGAAGCAATATGAATTGACATAAAAAGACTATTTGCAGCAGTAATAGGAGAAAATTCTCCACGCATGGGACAAGAATCTTATATACATGTAAGTAAGCCATATATAATCCCAATTAGCCAAAATACATCTACACCCAGACACATAATAATCAAGATCCTAAAAACTAAACAAAAGAACAGGATATTAAACGTTGTTAGAGAAAAGAAACAGATCACCTATGAAGGAAAGCCCGTCAGAATCACAGCAGACATCTCAACACAGACCAACAAGTCAAAAAGAGCTTGGAGTGAAGTATTTCAGGCCCTGACCATACTTATTACTGAAATAAATCAGATTCATATGTGTAAACATAGTATTTCCTCCCTACTATAAGAACCTGAAAGATTAAATAAAATCCAAAAGGTACAATAGATATTATGAAAGGGAAAAGAAACTGTTCAAATAGGAAGGTGCAACTGGGATGAAGAAGGGGAGACAAAAAATTAAGAAAGAGGGAGAGAAAACATGTATATGTATACACAGGGCAGCTAGGATAATTGTACTACTAGTATGTTGGCTTATCAAAAAGAACTGTAAATGTAATTGATGAATCTTGTATGCCTATATCTGGCTATATGTGCAACCATTCGAAGATGACAATAGGCAATATAACAACAATCGTTAATATCCTATCACCATGTTTTGAGACTTGAAATTATACTATAGAACTACTGTGATAAAAACAGCATGGTACGGGCACAAAAAGAACATACCTGAGGATCAATGGAACAAATTAGAACAAGCAGAAACAACTTTAAACACACTCAGTTATCTTATACAAAGGGGCCAAACATGTTTACTAAAAGAAAGCAAGCCTCTGTAATAAATGGTGCCACAAAAATTGGCTTTCCATGTGCCAAAGGCTAAAACTACCCCATGTTTATCACCATGCACTAAACTAAAATCAAAATGGATCAAATACCTACATATTAAAACAGATACACTAAATGTGCTGGAACAAAGAACAGGTAGAACTCTTGAAGACATCAGTGTAGGCAAAGACTTTATGAACAAAACCCCAACACACAGGAATACAAATAACTGGGTTCTGATCTTATTAGAAAGCCTTTGCAAAGGAAAAGAAATCACCAGTAGATGAAAAGACAACTGAAAGGCTATGAAAAACATTTTACCCAGTTGTTACTCAGACAAACAACTAATATCTAGAATATGTGAAGAACTCCAAAAAAAAAAACAGGCCCCCCCCCAAATTTAAATACCTAATCCAAAAATAGGCATCTGAGATGAATACATACTTCTCAGGTGAAGAAGTACAAATAGCAAATAAACATATGAAAAGTTATTCAACATCAGAGGCCATTCAAGAGATACAAATTAAAGTAATGCTGAGATTCCATCTCACTCCAGAAAGAGTGGTTATTAAGAAGAAATCAACCAATAATAAATGCTGGCATGAATGTGAGAAGAAAAGAACCCTTTCTCCACTATTGGTAGGAGTGCAGACTGGTACAACCCCTGTGGAAATCAGTGTGCACATACCTCAAAAAACTAGGACTAGACTTCCCATCTGGTCAGCTATTCACCTTCCCCAAAGAATTAGAAACATCATAGCACAGTGACACAAGCACCCATGTTTATAGCAGCACAGTCTGCCATAGCTAAATTTTGGAACCAACCCAAATGCCTATCAACAGATGACTCAATAAAAAAGATGTGGTTACTTTCTATAATGGAGTATTACTCAGCAGTAAAGAAAGATAAATTTCAGACATCTCTAGTTAAATGGAAGCCCCTTATATTGTTTGATCATTTTTAATTCCTATATTTTATAATATGATAATAATATGCAACATACTAACCATTGTCACTCTCCTACAACATGATTTTGAAATTTTATACCATTGTTTTTAGTGTTTAATATTCTTTAAAATAAAAATAAGCAATAATGAGTGAAAATGAATAAATCAACAAATAGTATAAAAGCAGAAAAAAATGGATGCACCTTGAGATCATACTCTTCAGTGAAATACACTGGACAAACATGTAAAAATTGCATTGTCTGTCTCTGGTATGAAACTGAAAAATAAGGACCAATATGTGTAACAGGTACTGTAAAATATAAAAAATCTGTTCAAAAGAAAAGAAGACCTAGGGAGAAGGGAGCGGAAAAGGAAGGAAGAAAACAGAAAAAAAGATAAAGGAAAGGTAAAATGGAAACAAATCTTTGTAAATAAGGAGGGAAAAAGGAGTTGGAAGGTGGGAAGGGTAACAGGGCAAAAAAGGCGAATCATGTACAGGTACAAATTCCCTGTGATGAATTCTAGTTTCATGTATATCTAAATAGTATCAATAAACTTAATAATATTAAAAAATGAGTATCTGGTATTCATGTGTGATCATTTTCAGATTAACATGCCATAACTGACCAGTTCTTTTTATAACATATTCTATTTGTTTCCAAACACTCCGTTTAAGCCATACAAAAATTGGGAAGATTTCATTGATTCCTTAATCAATGAAAGCATTAAATGAAGATCCTAATAAAATTATTTATCTCAAATAATTATAAAGACATTCAACTTTAATCAAATGCACACAGGGTGAAATGATTGAGAGTTCTATTAAAAGTGCCTTAATTCTCTAATAATATATCAAGATGTCTACAATTATGGTATTATAAATCTCATAACTGGCCTCATTAATTCCAAGACCATGATGCTATGGTCAAAATTTCCTAACGAAGAGCATGGATTACTATAGAGTAAGGTAATTCAAACAGTCACTAGTATCACTTTACTGGAGCACCCTTAGGAAGGCTTAATAGATTAAAGGCATATTTTAGGACTAATCTTTAACTTATCTCGGAATGAGCTATTCATTCTGAGAATAATGACTAAACTGCCTCTCATTGTTCTGTCACTTAGAAAAGAGCAACATCTTGATAATAGTGTTAAAATAAGCTGCACGTTACTCATAAATCTGCATGCATACCGGGGTATGGGAGGGAGACAAAGAATAGGAGTACAGAGGACGTGTGACGTGGGTGCACGACCAGCTCCTAGGAGAGTTACCCCCCAAGCTACCATGGCAGCTTCTCTCTGTCTCCTCTGCAGAAAAACATTAAAGATTGCCTATAAAGGAGACTACTTTATTTGTAAGACAGTTAAAATGCTGGGAAGCACCTGACTTCAGACCAAGTTCCTAATCTGTATTTAAGAAGCATGTAAAACCTTACATGACATGCGTATTAAATTTCCTGCCAGTCATTTCTATCATATTCTGCATACCCTGATGATTTCTATATTAAAACTTAAATGTACTTTTAAGTTATTTCAAATTCCCTTTGGAATTAAGGGGAAAGATATAAATTAAGATACAAGACTCAGCCTTCTCATTAACACAATCTGCCACCGTGACTAATGTCAGCCCTGCAATCACACTACATGATACGGCTCGGATAACGGAGACCATTCCTCTCTCTGTACAATACTACCTACAACTCCATCTTACTAACAGATAGGAGTACTCAAGCCCATCAGGCTTAATGAAATATGTAGCCACGTAGAAGATACTCCCATGGCCACTACAAGCCAAGGAAGGGTGGTTTTAGTTCAGGCTGCTTTAATAAAAATACCATACACTGGGTAGCTTAAGAAACAGAAACTTTTTCTCACAGTTCTGGTGACAGGGAAGTTCCCAGATCAAGGTATTTGTTTGGTTCTTGGCAAGGGCTCCCTTCTGCTTTTGTGACCTCCTTACTCCCCAAAGGCCCTGCCTTCTGGTATCAGCAAACTAGGAATTGGAACTCCATCATATGGACTTGGCAGGGGGCTGACAAGCATAGCAGTGGCCTCAAACCAAGCGCCAGCAAAAAGTGGGGCCCTCAGTCACCCAGCTGTCAACGTTTATTCTGGTCTAATCAAGCCCTGAATGAGAAAGTAAACTGACCGACACTTGATTACAACACTGTGCGGTCACAAGCACAAGTCCAAGCTAAGCTGGGCACAGACTGCCTGCTCTAGAGAAACATGAGACAATACACAAGCGGCTTTGACACTGCTAAATTTGTGGTAATTTTTTACAGAATCAAGAGATTAATGCACTGCCTTAAAACTGCTCTCTAGTTTAATTTTTATTTCTGTAATACTCTTAGACTAACAATACTGGATGCCTTCAATAAATGTTTATTGAGTTCACTTAACTGCAAGAATCAGATCTATTTGATTCACTTATGTTTTAACATTAAAATAGCAAAACATGCAAAAATAAAAATGAAAGCCCTAGAAACTGCCTTTGAAACAAACCCAACAGCAATGTCTTGTTCTAAAAGGGAAGAGAAGCTATAGAACCAAAGAAAAAGTCAAAGGAAGAGGTTGCTTCACATAACCCTCACAGGCTGGAAAAAGGAAAGCCAGCAGCCCACAAGGATACTCATTATGAACATGTGAGCTTGCCTTATTTCTCAGATCCCCTTACCTAGAGACTACTTTTTAATAAAAGATTATTAAAAATCCAAAGCATTCTATTAAAACATCTGAAATTTATCATAAAAATTTAAAATTTGAACATGAAACTAGGTATGTATAGTTTCCAAGAATTCAGTGATAACTGAGACTTATATATGTCTTTTGATATATGAGCAGATCAGCAATGATAAAAACAAAGAATCGTGAAGGCTGCAAGGGTCTAAAATACTCTCCCAGAAAATATTATTCTTCCAGTAGACACGACCCTGAATAACAAAGGTAGCAGAAAACCTACGATATCGAACAAGTCTGATGTACAGAAAAAATGCTGCTGGCAAAGAATCATTTATTTGCAAAGCAAGCGAGTGAATAAGAGCAACCAAAACAAGCACTCCAAAAAAGGCTGTCAGGGCTGGGGATATAGCTCAGTGGAATAAGCGCCTGCCTAGCAAGCGCAGGGTCCTGAGTTCGATCCCCAGTACCGCAAAAAAAAAAAAAAAGGGCTGTCAGAGACAGTGTGTGTGTGTGCATGCATGTAAGCAATAGAGTATCAGATTCACAGAAAAATTCAAAGCTGATGATAATGCAGGGAATTATGCTTTGTTTTTTTGCTATGCTGGATTCTAACAATGATATAGACATTAGTTTTCTAGGTGGCTTCTGCTAGTAATAACTGAAAAATTGTACTTACGTCCAAAAGAAGGAATTAATATAACTAAATTTACTTTGCATATACAAAATTTGGTTTTGGTCAAATCTGGAAAGATAAATTCATGAGACAAACAGCATACATCAACATTTTCTCACTGAAAAACTCAGAATGTTAAGGGGTGGGCTTACATTTTTAACAAAAGTGCACGTATTATTTTTAAAAGCACATTTATGTCTCTTTCTGTGCAAAATAAACAACTTTAAAGACCTTTTTAATTTATTGAGACTAATTTGTTTTAATTAAGTCTCATAAAAACTAAAGTTTCAGAAAATTATAAAGGAAAAGCAACTTACTATAAGCATGACCAAATCAGACTTGAGAGAAATGGCATATCCGAGTGGAAATAATTTGCTGGTATACCATTACCACAAATTTTGCAAAAGAAATCTGATGATTTGGCTGTAGTTCTTTATATGTCGTGAGTGGGTCCCAAGAACAAGGTGCCCATGGATGAAACAGAAAAGTAAGAGAGACAAAGGTGTGGAATCAAGGGGCTTACAGCCTCTCAGGCTGCAGCACTGATCACCAATCTCAATCACCTTTTATTGAGCCAGAACCAAGAACATAACTAGAACAAGTAGGTAGAAAACAAACATTTTAATAATTAACGCATATCCTCCTCCAATTCTGCCTCTTATGTTGATGGCAACAATGCCAGGTGGGCCTCCCACACTCAGCACCACATTTACTCAGTTCAAATGAGGATTATAAATTGACCATCAGTTATCAATCCATTACAGTCACAGTCCTTACTTTTCATTTGCCCATGTGCAGTGATGCATGCCTGTAATCCCAGAAC
>PVLD010001357.1:138656-206696 GCA_004027595.1 Dinomys branickii
AGAGAGAGGGAGGGGAGGGGAGGGGAGGGGAGGGGAGGGGAAGAAAGGAGGAAAGGAAGGAAGGAAACAATGACTCATCTTTGTTATACATGAAGAAAACTTGTAAAAAATCTAACAGACTGCCTTGAAAAAAAAGACACCTGACGTTTTTTTAAATCATAGCATGTACTGTAGGATTTAATACATTTAAATTACATAAACTCTTTGTTACTTGGATATTCTAGACCTACAAACATAACCTCTAAATAGAGGAGTGCTAACTTCCAATTAATTAGACTGAACAGCATACCTTACTCCAAAAACACATCCACAGACTCGACATTCTATACCTGACTACAAATTGGAACAGTGCCATTTCCAGTGCTATATGTAATTATTAAAGTTTCCTGGAGCTCCCTTTTAATTAATCACTATCTAAATAATAAGATTCTCAAGATGCCAATTCTACTGTTTACGTTGGTGAAAGGCAGTTGACGGCATATATCCTGGACAACATAAATTCCAAATACTTCCACTTTCAAAGAAACAGCACTATTAATCAGGTACTACACCATTAAATTTCAAACACATACAAATGGTTTATTTTTAATCCAGTTGATAAAAATAGATTTTGCTTTAGCACACTAATGGGCAATCTGACTACGGAAACAAGACACTAGGTAAACAAACAAGAAACATTCTACAGTACATCATCCATCTTAAGGACACCCCAACACCACATACATACTCCCAATCCCCAACCACAAGACACCTCCCCTTTCCAGGGTCCACAGTCTTTCTGCTTACTTCCTTGGTTCTACCTAATAAATTTGCTTGTGCTTCTCACTGACACATCCTGAAATGCTTTTCTCCAGCAAAGTGTTAAGGATCTGTCTGGGTCAAGTTGGGTTCTTATCTCATAGTTAGAGGGACCTTTTCTGATTCCAACTGCTGACAGAACTACTTTTAGGAAGGCAATGTAAGCCACATCAATATCCATACACGTTACACTAATGCACACTAAATATCGCCTCTCTATTAGGTAACGTGCTGAGCCCCGGGAAATGAGAATAAATTAAACAGACATTGTTCTATATACAGCCCAGCCTAATGGATAAACCAAATATACAAACAACTACAATGTGACAAATACTCCACAGGAGTATGAAATCTGTGCAAGGGCAAAAGGAGGAAACACATTCAGACCAGCCTTTCCTCAATGGGGTCCCCAAGAGAAACCCTAACACTTTACAGCACCCATTGGGTATAAGGTATTAACTACTCTCTTATACACCTAGCACATTAATATTCATGAACTACCCTTGGAGCAAGCAAGAAAACAGTCATAAATCATTGCCTTAAAAAGGTTTAAAGGAGGAACTTGGGGCAAAGACAAAGGCTTCAAACAACCCACCTTTATACAAAGAAGTAAGAATACCACATCACTTTGTTTTTATCTTGGTTGTTATTTTGTTTTCTTTTCTCTTAAAAAAAAAAAAAGATGAAGAAAAGGGATATGCCACAATTGAAAGATTCTCAGTCACTAGCAGGAATGCAAACAGGAAGGGGTAAGGGGTGAGGACAGAATGAACTAGGAAAGGGTAAGAAATCCAGTTCTGCACTAGACTGTGAAGCACTTATATATGGTATATTGAGGACTTGGAAATTCACAAATACAAAGGGTAAGAATACTCTGGAGATGTGGTCACATTTCTCCCAAAGAATTTCTTTGGATGGTTCCAGTTCACCAAAGCCGAGACCTTACTTTCTTCAGAAAACTATTATATCTACCTCTCAGTAAACAGAAAAATAAATGTTAATTTGTCTTAATTTAAAATCCTGAGCTTTTTTCATCACATAACAAGAATAAATTTTGTCATCCACAATCCTATTAATGATTAATAGAACTAAAAAGAAATAATTCATTTTCAGAACCTTTGTTATCAGTAGTCAAAAAGATTATTATTAATCACTTCCAATATTAATCACTAAGAAGGAAAACTCAAATCACTTAACTGAGAAAAGTATTTGCCCATTGTATAGCTAATAAATGACTTGTTTTCAAAATGTATAAAAAAACCTCTTACGACTCATAAGAAGACAAATGTTGAAATAAATGAAGAATGCCCATTATGGTATAAATCAGTATTTGAACATCCTTAACCCATTTCTAACTAAAAAAAAAAAAAAAAAAAAAAAAAAAAAAAAAAAAAAAAAAAAAAAAAAAAAAAAAAAAAAAAAAAAAAAAAAAAAAAAGACTGCTCTTAAAAGATCTAATATTCAGCCTTAAAACGGAAATGATATACAACATCAAAGACCTCTTGCTAAGTCCAGTAAGCCAGTCACAAAAACATAAATACAGTTTGATTCCCTTTATGTAAGTTATCTTAGATAGCTAAATTCATAGAAACAAAAAGTAGAATAGTTCCTGTCAAAAGGCTGAGGGACAGTAAAAATGCGAAATTTTTTTTAATGGATTAGTCTTGCACCTAAACTGAAAACTTTGTGGAGACTGGTTGTACAACACTGAGTATATACATTAATAACTTGCACATTCAGAAATAGTTAACAAACATTATGGTATGTGTTTTTACTACAATTAAAAAAAAAGCTGGTGTGGTGGCACACATCAGTCACCCTGGGCTACATAATGAATTCAAGGCCACCCTGAACTACACAGTGAAATCCTACGTCCAAAAAAAAATTAAAATTCAAAAAAGGAAAGATCCCGTTCATCCAAATAAAAAATGACTAATTTAAAATGCAGTCCTCCTCTAAGGCAAAAAATAAATAAACAAACAGAACCACTTATCCTTATGTAAGAGTTTTGAGGCTTTTACTTTGTAAGCCTCCAATGTTTGAGGGGTCAAAACAAGGGTACAACTGAAATGCTGATTTAAGTAGATTGACAACTATGGATTAAAATAGATGGGAGGGAGTCTGGGAGGTGATACTCAAGTGAAGAAATTTTAGAAAAATATAAAAGCACCCAAAGGATGCGTTCCGTTCAGGTTTCTAGCGGGGATAGGAGGAGGATGCAGAACCTCGGGGTCGTCACTGAGGAATGGCTGAGCACGCAGATGAAAGGACAACAAACTGCAGGGGTGCAAAATGAAGCCTTTTCCATTGCTCCTCAGTCTTAAAGCCATTCATCAGGAATCAAAGAATTGCTTTATTTATTTATCTTCATTTGAAAAAGATCTGAAAAGGTCAGCAAATAACCACTGTTCAGTTACTTGCTGTTAGCCAAGTGCAACAGGAGTACTTATCCTACTCAGAATTTTATCTGCTATGATAAAGACAGAGTTCTCCTATATAAATTATATAATGCATGCCATTCTGAAAGGTCTTCCAATCAAATTGTGCAAACTCTAGTCACATGTTAAGTGTACTGGGTAAACCTCTTTCCCACATACAGCTCTGTCTCCTAGAATGGGTCTTTTTGTAATGATCATTTATCTATTTATTATATCTTGGTGTGGATTCCTTCATATTTATCTCTATTATAACTTCAGAGAAAGGCTTAGAGTGAGGTTGCAATAAAGTTCTACTCTGGGTAAAGAGCTACCTTAGTGCCTTATTTATAGTGCTGTAACAGAACATCACTGACTGATAACTCATAAAAAACAGATTTATTTTCCCACAGTTCTGGTGTCCGGGAAGTCCAAGACCAAGGCTCCAGCATCCAGTGCAGTAGTGGCGAAGCTATGGCACAGGCGTTGCATCAAGTATGCAGACCCCTCTATAAGCATGTGAGCCCAGACATGCCAGCAGCCAAGCATCAGATGACAATTGGTTTTTCTAAACTAAATTCAAGGGTTCAGGTTTAATTGCAGTGTTGGTACTTTGTGATAAATAAGTACATTTGGGGTTGCAGTTTGGGCCCTTGGCTCTAAAGGGTTTGCCATTACTGATACAGTGAGGGCCTTCCTGTTGCATCGTAACAGAGCACAAGATATCACATGGAGTGAAAGGAAAATGTGTATACATGGGTGTCTACAAGAGAGGGTCAATCTTCACATTTTATCAAGAAGTTCCATTACTTCCTTCATGAGAGAGATGGCTCCTCAGCCGAGTCACATCTTAGAGGTCCAATCTCACAATACCTGACACTGGGGATCAACTTCCCAACATTTTAATTATGGGAGACACAATCAGACCATGTTGGGCATTAAAAGGATTAAAAGTATCGCAACTGTGAGTGTGAGAAAGAGGAAAGACATATAGATCATATTGATCTAGGGATGAAACAGGACCTCCAAGTAACCTAAGGGAAATATTGTAACTCCCAACCCGGTAATGTCTGGCACGCCAAGTCCATGTTCCCCAAAATCAAACAATAAGTTCTACAGAACAGCGGAGGTTAAAAGTGATGTACCTCCCACCAGGTTTCATCTCCTAACTGGAAATTCAGTTACTAACTTCATCAATGGATGACTCCACTAATGAGTACAGCATCCCCTGATCCAATCACCTTCCAATAAGATCTGAGGAGACATTTTAGATCCACATCATCACATCCCACCCAGTCCCGACTCATGTCCATCTCATTATGCAAAATGCGTTTTAATCTGTCTGTAAGAGTTGCCAGTCTTGACGGTTTCAGCAATGGAGGAAGTCCAATTCCAGATTCTCCTCTGACTCAAGATAAACTCTTAGCTGTGGGCCCTGTAAAAATCAAAATGGAAGTTAAACACTTCCAACACACAATGGGACAGAGCAAACATTCCCACTCCAAAATGGAGAAACAGGAATAGAAATGAATAGACCAAAGTAAAACAGAAAACCAGCCGAAAATAAAAAAAACATTAAATCCTATCTATCTTTGTCCAGCACCCAGGAGAGGCTGTGATAACATGTGAGCTCCAAAGAGTTTAGGCAGCCCCACCCTATGGCGCTGACAGTTGCAGCCTACATGGCCTCTTAGGTTTGTTCTGCTTGCTGCCTGCAGCTTTCCTTAGCAGACCATCTATGTTCCCAGTATCTTCAACTGCTACAGTCTCAGGTCTCACAAGAGGTTCAATCTCATAGTGTCATGCATGTTTCTCTCAGGGGCACATTGCCTGATCTCCTAGGCTTTCCTCTGAAATCTGGGAGGAAGTCTCCACGACACCAAATTTCTTTGATTTCACAAGACTAGGGGCTGGGAATATGGCTCAGCGGCACAAGTGCCTGCCTAATAAGCGCAAGGGCAAGGTCCTGAGTTCGATTCCCAGTACCAAAACAAAAAGAAATAAACCGCTCATATGATTTCACAAGCCTGAAAAACTAGCAGCACATGGATGATGTCAAGGTCTACCATCAGCTTGATCAGTAGCCAGACCCTATTAGATCACAGCTATAAAACTTTTGAATGTCTGGATACCTAAGCAAGATGAAATGAATCTTGGACAACCAAATCCTTCAGCAGCTCTTGTCTAGTAGGTGGCTTTAGGCCATTTGTTCTTTTAAGCCTATGATGGGTAGAGTGTGGCTACTGATTGCTAACATACCTTCCAGCTATCTTTTCTATTACCCTGGTGCAAAGTACTATGCTTCATTTTTGTGCTAATCTTTTTAGCAACCATGATTGCCTGGATCCAACTTTATACACACTTCCTTTCTAGCAAGCAGCAAAATTTTCTAATTTATTCAGCTCTGCTCTTTAGTCCTGCTTCTCATGCTAGATCTGGTTAAAAGCAGACAGCAATACTCATTCCACAGCCTGAATGTTGGGCTGCTTTGAAATTTCCTCTTGGAGATTAATAGGCCCACTGCACTTAACCTCAGTCTCCTACAAAGTCTTAGGGCATAGGTAAAATCAAGACAAATTTTCCGCCAGCATTTAAGAAAAACGGTTCATAGTCCAACTGCCAATGGAGTCCTTGCTCCCAAATGACACCTCTGAGCCTGGTGTTTACTGTCCACATTGCCATCAGCATTCTGTGCTTCTGAGCTCCAAGTAACAATCTCTTATTATTCTGTGTATAGCATTCCAAGGCTTCTCAGACTGGCAGCTCCAAATCTTTCCAAACTCCTACCACAAACCAGGGCCAAAGACTTCTGAACCACAAAGTCAGGTACAATTATAGCAATGATCCCATTCCTGTTACCAATTTTCTACATTAGACTCTTCCTCATTACTGGAACAAATATATAATACACACAATTTAAAGAAGAGGTTTATCTGGAAATGTATCTCAGTGGCATAAGCACCTGCCTGGCAAGAAGAGGTTTATTTGTTTCATAATTTCCAGGAGGTTCAGTCCAAAGTCACCTCACTCTAAGGCAGAAGTAGCACGATGGGAAGGCCTCGCAGAGGGAAGCTGTTCATGCCATGGCAAAGAGGAAGTAGAGAGAGAAGAGAGAAGCTGAGTACAGAAATATGCCCTTCCAGGTCACATCACCCACTACCAACAAATCTAACAGCACAAGTATCTACTGAACTCACTAATGAATATATCCACTGATGAATAAGCCACCCCCATGATCTAATCATTTTCTAAGTACATGAGCTTTACGGGAGAAATTTTAGATGTGAACCATGACAAGGGGTGACTGGATCATGGGGATGCCAAACTTACCTGTGGATCAATCCAATAACGAGCTAATAGCTGAATGTGCTATTAGCAAGTATGGCCTGGTTGGAGATAGGTCACTGGGACTGTACCTTTTGAGGATACAGCTATATAGCCTTAGCTGTTGTTGCTGAAATAAAGATAAACTTATATGGCACTTGATTCTGTTCAAAGTAGGAAATGTGTAGTTTGATAGAGTTGCTTTGTATTAATGGATCCAATGTTAAGAATCAGGGCAGTATGTACTAGTTTA
Organism: Dinomys branickii; assembly: GCA_004027595.1. NCBI lineage: Eukaryota > Metazoa > Chordata > Mammalia > Rodentia > Dinomyidae > Dinomys > Dinomys branickii. The sequence continues at coordinate 145,446 of PVLD010001357.1, forward strand.
TCAGATCTTATGATTTGTGTCTGGTCTCAGAAAATATCTCAAGATGCCTCTATCACTGGAGTTGAATACTTCAAACAAAACATATGACCAGCATGGTAAACTGAGGCTCGGCTTTGATTCCAGTTTGAGATCCCTGATTATGTGCATCCATCATTGGCTCCTGATAAGAGAATTTTTAATGTGTGTCCATAGGATCTAGAAAAGTGGTAACTGTTGGTTTTGAGGTTGGATCCTTTGTTATGAGGGCATCTTTGGCTGCAATGTGTGTCTCTAATGTTCTAATCCTGTTGCTATATTGCATTCTTTTTTATAATAAACCACAGCTTTGTGAGCACTGCTGTTTCACATCCTGAGTCTTCCTTAGTAACTGAACCCTATATGGCCACCACTATTAGTGGTGGAATAAGTTGGCAAAATCTGTATAAAGTATATATAACTACTAACTGGTGCTTAAAAAGTAATAACCCCTTTGAAAGACCTGAATAACTGTACACATAAGATCAAAAATATTTTCAAAATGTTGACAAAATGATCAAATTCAAGGTGATTACTGATGAAACACTGTTGGAGACCACTACAAAGTGGCTCTGAGCAGGATTTAATATTAACCAATTGGCTTTCCATGTTCACTTAAGGCCTAGGCGCCTTATCTGAAAACGGCAGACTCATAGTAAGTGAACCTCTGTGAGTCACTGATCCCTACTGGAACCTGTAGTGGTGGATAAAGCCAGAAAGCCTCAAAGAACAAGACAAGATCACAGCCAAGGACACCTGGGTCCCATCTCAACTAGATGATGACTACAGCCTCAGGCATCTCATTCTGCAGTGGATTAACTTCATACCTTACTTAGAGTAGTCCTTCAGTGGTTCTGTCCTTCTTCAGTACTCCCTCCCTTCTGATAACCAAATAAATATGGGCAACCCAGAGAAGGTTGTGGTCTTAGCCCAGACAGAATCTTTGAATTCTGTGAGAGGGCTTTGATCTTCCTGGGGCCCTGAAATCATTCCATTTGCCTCTTCTCATTTAGCCTTCGTCATACACTCATTCAGGAGATTGTGGACCTGATCAGCCTGCAATAACTAAGGAATATCATTAACACCATAAAACATCAGTAATCTTTTTCTAGTAACTAAAAGATTATGAAATGTATATGTGTTATGGTTGATACATTGTGTCAACTTGGGAAATCTAGAGGTTTAGCTGAGTGACTCAGGAGGAAGCTGGGGTGCTTACTTTGTAAACATCCTGAGCCTGTAGAAGAGGAGGGCATGGAGATTGTGTGAGAGCTACACACCCCCTGGGTGGGGGTAGGTTGTTTACAATGTAGGGAAGAAAAGGAGGCTGCTTGCAGCCATTCCTCCCTTTTGCTGTGGTGGTTTTTGCTGTGCTCTGCTGCCCTGAACAGTGTGCCTTCTGTCTTGCGCCACGCTACCTCTGAACCAGCCAAGTATGGACTGAAACCTCCACAAACTGTAAGCTAAATAAACCTTTCCTTCCTTCATTTTGGGCGTTGGGTATTTTGTCTCAGCAACGAGAGAAAAGTAACCAAAACAATATGGAAATGTAAAGATCTAGCATAGCTAGAATAAATGAAAGAATGAACCTAGAAGACTTACACTGACACTAAAGTCAACTACAAAGCCAAAGGAGTGAAGAAGATAGTTTAGAATAAAGATAGCTAATCAAGAGAACAAAATACAGCTCTGAAAGTATAGCCGTTAAGAATACAGTCAAATGACTTTTAACAAAAGCACCAACATAGTTCCACAAAGACAGCTTTTTCAACAAATATTTCCAAATATTTGATGCTCATATACAAAGAAATGAACTTTGAAATTTTACCCACACGTTGGGAACCATGTATTATAAATTGAGTGTAGGGGACATCCAAGATTGTCTGTGTCCTTCCCTTTGAGGTCAGACTGGAATGCAGAAATTCCGGGCTCTTTTCTGGTCACAGCTGGAAGCCATAGGGCTAATGACTACCGTGTCACTCACAGTGCAAGATAAGACCTGCTAAAGAGGATAAGGCACCTGGGGAAACTAGTTTCTTTAATGCCACCCCTCAGTCTTGTCCTTGCAAGAATGTTTTGATCTTCCTACCCCACTGTAGTCTCCATTATTGCTCCTGGTAACACCTACTGCCCTTCACCCATTGTCCTTGACTTAGGGGTAAGGCATAAACATCAAGAGTCTGGGTGCCTCCCAGCCCTTTGCTCAAGAGAACAACTGGTCGTCCCAGATCCCTGCTAAGCACCCCTTTATTTTTGTCTCTTGCTCTTCCTTTCCTTCCCCACTGTGTACCACATCCCAGGCAGGACATTGGAACCCACCACGGGGCATCTGATACACACAGTCCACAAAAATTACTCAAAATGGGACATTTGCTTACATGTAAAAGCTAAACTGCAAAGAAAACATAAGCAAAAATTTTTCTGACCCGGTAAAGGCAAAGTTGGTATTGTTTTATGTTATATTTTATTTTTAGATAGAATACCAAAGACCTGAACTATAAAATAAAAATTAATAGACTAGGCTTTCACTGAAATTTAAAGCTTTCTGCTTCAAAGGACACCCTAAAGAAAGTAAAAAGATAACCCACAGGACAGGAGGGAAAAAAAACTTTATAAACTGTAAGACAGTTGACAAATTTATGTATCAAATATATAATCTTAAAACTAAGTATTAAAAAGGTAGCACAATTTTTAAATGACCAAAGATCTGAAGAGACACTTCAAGGAAGAGAATGCAGAAATGGTAAACACACAAGAACAGCATCACCAATACACTAGTTACATGGACACACAAATTAAAACAGCAATAAAATAAGGCTTTACACCCAGAAGAATAACAAAAAATAAAATTAAGGCCATCTCACTTGGCTGAAGAAATGCAGGACAGCTGTAACTAGCATATATAGGCAGCAAAATCAAATAATCACAGTCACTTCAGCAAAGACTTTGGCAGTTTAATAAAAATGTAAATACATTATACTCCAGCAACCATACTCTTCGGCATTTACTAAGGAGAAACAAAAATCTATGTCCACAAAAAGATTTATACACATGACTATTCATATCAAGTTTATTTGTATCACCCAAGACACAGTACAGAAACAAGGTTTCCATTCAGAAAAGGGTAAACCTATAGTGACAGTAAGCAGATTACCAGTTGCCAGAGGCAGAAGATGGTGATAGACTGAATCAGAACATATTAAAAGAGAACTATTCAAAAATTCTTCAGTGACAAAAAGTTGGACATTTAAATGTGGTAGCATGAAAGGGACATATATATTTGTCAAAATTCAATGAACACTTAAAATTGGTAATGAAAGCTCATTTTAAAAAGAAAAACTGTCACTTTACAAGTGAATGGTGGCTTTTTTCATGACTGCCCAACGTGGACAGGACAAGGCAGGGATGGCCCCTCTCTGCTCCACGCAGTACCACTAGCTGGGGAACCAGGCTGGGGACTAACAGATATATTAGTATGATCCCTCACTTGGCAAATAAATTGATGCTGACTATTAACCAGTTTAACCAGGACAACAGGCTGAGGTTTTGGAGGGCTTTCCCTCAAACCATAGTGGCTTTCATCACAATATTCAGTGTCCCAAGATACACAGTTTTTTTATGACATGGTACAGAAAGTCACATTAGCATCTCTTGTACCACAGTAACAACCTTGTCCAGAATTTAGTGCAGAAATGTAGACTGCACCTCATGCGGAGAATGTTAACATTACATTACAAAGCAGAACGTGTAAAATGGAAGATATTTTTCTGACTATCCTGGAAAGAGTATCCACCACATTGTATTTTTTTTGTATACAAGAATGGGTACCATTAGGGCAATGATAAGATAACATGATCTCATTACATTTTACAATAATTCCAGAAGTATTACTTGGAATAGACTAAAACAAATATGTTAGAAAATGTTTATAGATAACGGATACCTAGTCAGGCAGTAATTCATGAGTCAAAAGCAAAAGGGATCCTGAACACAAAAAACACACTTGCCAGACCCTCTATGAGTAGAAATAAAATACCTTAGTGATTAATGCATGTATCTGAGTAAACCTGAGGGACAGAGATCTGGAGATGGGGACAGATGGGACAGTGGAGAGGAAAAGGGAAGGTAAAAATGATTAAGCTCCAATGTGTATATACACCATAAAATAAGTGCAATTTGTGATGCATTGCAAGCATAACTTAAAAACCAATAAAACATCATTTTAAAACTTACACAGTATTTTCTGGAAAATGGTAATGCGATTAGGCAACAAAGTTTAGGAGAGGCAATAAATTCTTGTGCAACACACATTTGCGAAGGAAGAATGTATTTTAAAAGAGAAAAGGGACAGGAGATAGCCATGAGAAATAGCACATTTAATATCATCTATTAAAAAGGGAAACAGTTTTGATCAATCATGAGTTGCTGTATTCCTCCTGCACTAATATGACCATTATATTTAACTTAAGACTGACATTTACACGCAGAACAAGCAAAAAGCATACACTAACCTGGTTCCCACCCTGGTCAAAACAATCTTTTTGTAGTTTATTAGGTTAATAAAATTGCCTATCTGGAAATATGCCACTATGATGAAGGATAGTGAACAATTTTACAGCTCTTCTTCAAGTGATAATAGTGAATATACATTTATTTAAAGCATGGAGAAGTTTTCTAGAACTTTACAGCAGGGCAGGCACCCATGGTTGACTTCTACTCCTTTATTCCTTGATAAAAGAACTCCAATTTCTTCAGTTATTAAATAATCATGTTTTTGTCTTAGTCATAATTTCTTGCTAATCTTATTTGGAGTCATGAAGAAGGGGTTGACCACTGACAGCAAATTATTTATTCAAGGGCCGGGGGAACAATGGAACAAGGGGAAAGTTCCTTAGTTTCCAACTTTACACTTATAAAACTCTGATAACTAAAGTTTGACCTCTTTGTTCCCCTTTTAAAGGAAGTCTATTTCAACTATAAGTTGGTACAGTCACTTTGAAAAGCAAAACAAAGATCACTCTCTCCTTTTACCTTCCCCCCAGGTAAAAAAAGAGAAGTAGACAATAGGAATGAAGCTAATCCCTTCATGCAATTCAATATTATGGATACATTTGATATGAATCACAATTATGTTAAGAATCTATACTTTTTTCATTCAATCTAATCCCACTAAATAAGTGTATGTATAAGTGAATCATTTATCACAACATTTTAGGGTACATTTAAAATTTTCCTTCCTCTTAAGAATTTCATTTAATAGGCTTATGCAAATGAAGTACCTTTACTAACCCATTCAAAACCAGAAAAACAGCAAGTTGTCAACAGAAAAATTTTGCAACAATATAACCCAGGCCTCCACATAAGTGAAGTGCTTAAGTAGAATACTCAGAATATATTATTTCAATGTGCTATAAAATGAAACAACCTTTGCAACTCACAGACACATTTATCTATGGATGATGTAGTAAACTAGGAAAATTACAAACCTATCAAATAGCACTGATGAAAAGTTCCAGTTTTTAATATTTTTAATATTGTTTTAAATATTGTTCCCAATATAGTTGCCTTTCGAATAATCTAAACCAAGTATATTTGCCATCCTAAATAAACTAGATTTTTACAGAGGCACAGAAGGGGAGAGAATCCAAAAGTCATTCCTTTAAATCACCTTAAAAGGATTTCCTTTTTATGCACAAACTTAAAAGAATAGGTTACTTTTACCACTTGGAGACCTGACTCAGCATCTAGTACATAAATGCTACCCTGTTCTTTCATCTGCAACCTTAGGCCGCAGATCCTGAGCTCTGCTACTCATAGTTGTCTCTCCTGTTCATTATTTATAGCAAAGGTCTATTTAAAAAAGTGAGGTCCAAGTGTAAATTGTCATCTTGCTTTTAGAAAGCAAGGTGGCAAAACACCAACATCCTGGTCATTTTCTTCATCTCATCATTTACCATTAAATGTCCATTTCTTTGCCAATATTTTTTATAAACAGTAGAAGTTCATCCTTGAAAAATCATGAGGACAATTTTCTCCTCCTTCATATAAGAGAGAAATCAGGCTCACCTAGCTTAGCTTGCTAGCCTCTCACACCTCCTGAGCGGCCTCCCAGAAGGTGAGCCCTCTGTGGTTTACTCGAAGGCTTTATTTGCTCTATTCCCTTCAGCCCAGGAATTCTACTCCAAACTTCTCCTAGGTAAAACATCAAAAGAGCTGAAAGGGAGACGCTCAAAAGTATTTTTATAGCAAAAAAATCAAAAATAGCTAACTTTAGAACAGCACTCTAACATATTGAAATGTTACACAAGTAATATGAAGTCCATATAAATAATTTTAAAGAGAAAAGGAACTCACAAGTTGTTCAGTTCTAGATCCAGTTCTGGCATAATAGTTTGTATGAGACTAACACTTTCACACATCACAAAATTAAACTCGACATGAAATATATAAAACAGCTATGTGAAGGACTAGAGCAAACCAAATAAGACAGAAATTAAAGGGCGAGTCTCAGGAAAGGAGGAAATCATGCTACACAAATCCCTGTTCTATTAATTTTCTTTTGCTGCATAATAAAGGACAATGCGACCTAGCCACTTAAACTAAATAAACCACCTATTAGCCCAGAATTCCATTAGAAACCTGGCACAGTATAGCAAAGTTCTCTGCTCAGGTTTACCAAAACTCTGAAATCAAAATGTCAGCGGGTAAGCTCTCATCTGGAAGCTCCGGAGAAAACTTTATTTCCAAGCTCCACTAGCTTACTGGCAGAAATTCATTCCTTATGGTTGTAGGGCGAAGGCCCTGTGCCCTTGCTGGCCCCCAGCAAAGGACTTCTCTCTCTCTGCACTCACTTCTCCCGTGGTCTCCTCCAACTATAAGCCAGCGATGTTTCGTCAATTGTTCCTTGTACTTCAAATTTCAGTCAGGTTTTTTTTGCCATCAACCAGAAAAAATCTAATTTTAAAGTTTCCCTGTAAGTAGTTAGACTCACCGAGACAATCTCCCCATCTCAATGTGAACTGACTGCCAAACATTATCATAAAAGTAGTAGGATTACCCAGGATCTCCAGGCCCACCTATGATGGCTTTTTCCTTAAGGAGACTCCCAGTTCACCCAGCACAGACTGGGAACATTAACCACAGCAGACAGCCCCTATGCAAGAGTCAGAACGTGTAGCGTGGCCCAGAGATAGAAAACAGAACCACAAAAGAAGATGACTCAAAGCTCTACTTCTAATTCTTGAATCCTTGGCCAGCAACTACATGCAGGTAGCAAAGCTTCAAGGAGCTCAAGTAAACACCACACTTAGAAGGTAAAACTCAGCAGAACTCTCAGCTGCTACTCGGGAAAAAGAAGACACTATGGAAAGTGAATCTCACTGAAGTAGAAGAGGAATATTTTTCAAAAGGAAGGTGAAACTAAATGGGAATTGCCATTAATAAGACTGAAAATTAAAGCTTAAGTTCCTCGTGATCTGTCAGTAACTTAATTGCCTGTGAGAACAAAATGCTCTTCAGAAGAAGGTAAAATCCAGACTGTAATATGAAAACAAAGCAATTTGGAGATTCCTCAGCAAACTAGGTGTAGAGGTCCCATTCAATCCAGCCATTCCCCTTCTGGGTATTGTCCCAGAAGATCTGAAAACATCGTATCACAGCAATATATGTGCACCCATGTTCATAGCGGTACAATTTGTAATCGCTAAACTGTGGAAGCAACCCAAATGTCCATCCACTGAGGATTGGATAAAAAAAATTGTGGTACTTTTATATAATGGAGTATTACTCATATATAAAGAAAGATAAAATCCAGGCTTTTATAGGTCAATGGTCACAACTAGAGACCACACTCATAAGTGAAATAAATTAGACCTGCATGTGTAAGCAATGTATTGTCTCACTAGTGTAAGAACCTGAAAGAGTGAATAAAAACTAGGAGGTATGACAGACACTGTGAAATGAAAGGAAACTGCTCAAAAGTAATGGGTAACTGAGGTATGGGAAAGGAGAAAGGAAAGAAGGGGAAATTATGTATGTATGCATATACAGGATAGGTAACAGTTGTACTGTCTTCTGTTGCTTTACTGAAAGGAATAGTTAATGATTACTGGTTCAATCATTATTGCATGTCTCTGTTTTGCTGAGAAGCCACTCTGAAGATATCAATACAGAGTACATCAACCATTGTTAATTTCCTACCACTTTGTAACTCTGTATTGTTTGTATTGTTCTTACGCTATTTTGTAAATAGATGTCTGTTAACGTTTTCTTCATTTTTAAAATAAATAAATAAATAATAATATGGGGGAAAAAAGAAAACTATAACTCATAGTCAAAAGGAAAACATCTATAAAGACAAATCGATAGATGACCCACACATTGGAATAAAAAGACAGGATTATTCTACAGCAAATATGTGAAAGAGTTTATAAGAAAAAGGGAGGGGTGGATATTTCAAAAGATGTTGGAATATTGAGAAAAATACAATCAATGTAAAATGAAAATCATATATTTTAAGAACAATTTCTGAAATAAAATCAAAATTTCAAAGAGAACAGGGAATTGGATACAATAAAAAGAAAGAACCAAGGTAGGTGGGTGTGACAGTGTATACCTGTAATACCACCATAGGAGGGACACATGAGGATCGCCACAAGTTCGAAGACAGCTTGAGCTACATAGTGAGTTCAAGGCCAGCCTGAACTATGAAGTAAGACCCTGTCTAAAAAAAAAAAAAAAAAGAAAAAAAGAAAAAGTAAAGAATAGAACCAATGTACCTAAAAACAAGCACATAAATTATATAAACTGCCCTACAACAATTTAGGATTAAGTGCACATCAATTTAGAAGTCAAAATTGAATAAAACTAACATTCTAAAAGAATAGAAAAGCTGTGAAATTCCTTACGTATCAAAAAAGCTAAATTCATAATTTAAAACTTTCACATAAAATTTCTTTAGGCAGCACTGACTTCACTGGTAAATTCTATGAAATATTTAAAGATGAAACAGGGCTAAGGACAAAGAGGTGGAGAAACACACACTCTTCTCCACTGCGGGTGGGAATGCAGCCTAGTGAAACCACTGTGGAAAGCAGTTTGGAGATTCCTCAGCAAACTAGGTTGAGAGGTCTCATTCAACCCAGCTATTCCCCTTCTGTGTATCTACCCAGAAGATCTGAAAACATATCACAGTGATACATGTGCACCTAAGTTTATATTAGTGTAATTTGTCATAGCTGAATTGTGGAAGCAACCCAAATGTCCATCCACTGAGGAATGGATAAAAAAATTGAGGTATTTTTATATAATGGAATATTATTCAGCTATAAAGAAAGATAAGCTCAAGGCTTTTACAGGTAAATGGTCACAACTAGAGACCATACTCGTTAAGTGAAATAAATCAGACTTCCATGGGTAAGCAACATATGTCTCATACTAAGAACCTGAAAGAGTGAAGAAAAATTAAGAGATATGATAGACACTGTGAAATGTAAGGAAACTGCTCAGAAGTAAAGAGCAACTGGGATGAGGGAAAAGAAAAAAGAAAACAGGAAATTCTGTACGTATGTATATACAAGACAGCTAACATAGTTGTACTACTGACTTCTATCACTTTACTGAAAGGATCAGTTCATTATTATTATTTGATCAATTTTGCATGTCTCTATTTTCCTGAGAAACCACTTTGAAGATATCTATAGGTAATACAACAACCATCGTTAATTTCCTACCACTTTGACTGTAATTTAGTACTGCTTGTATTGTTTTTATGCTATTTTGTAAATGGATGTCTGTTAATATGCTTTCCTTCTTTCATTTTTTAAAATAAATTAAAAAAAAAAAAAAACAGGGCCAGGGAGATAGTTCAGCAGCACATGCCTGGCAAGCCCAAGGTCCTGCATCGGATCCCCACTACAAATACATACATACATACATACATACATACATACAATCTTACACAAAAAAATCCAATTATTTAAATTGAACAAGCATAACCCCAAATCAGAACTGCACAGACATTATAAAACTACCAACCATAATCATTTGAAAACAAACCTTAATGAAGTAATATACAATTAAATAAGAAATAGGTAAAATGGGTAACATAGAATGGACAATTTGGGTATAGCCCAGGAATGCAAAATTGACTAATGTAATTCACCACATGAACCAATTAAAGGAGAAAAACTGTATCATCCTAATATAGTAGTTTGCAGTTGACCAAATTATCCCCTTTAATAATTTTAAAAAGGAAGCACTCAGCAAAATAAGAACTTCCTTAATTTAATGAAAAATTATAATGTAATTAAAAAGAAATCTGGTTAGTTTTCTAGCTCCATCTCCTTTGCCATGTGAAAAAAACAGTATGGCTACATCTTCATAGTAAAAACTCACCTCTAGTTGAGAGACTGCATCCAGACTCAAAACTATTAACAGTATGATAAAAACTTTAAATTCAGGCTCCCTTATAATGGCAGGTTCCTTGCAGGGACCTTGGAAAAGAGCTGTTACAAGACATGGGAGCTCCTAAGGAACATGAAGCTTCTACACCAGTCACCCCACCCCTCCATCTACTCACAGTGAATCCTGTCTTCTTGCAGATGAATTTTCACCTAGGAGCCAAAAGTTAGCTCAAGGGATCCAACAATGTCCCCATAGAAGAAAAAGCCAAGTATGTCAACCCTAGCCTTTCACTCCACATGTTTAAGTGGGCCTAAGACCCTTGAGCAGGCAAAATGCCATTTCTTTTTGAAAGTCTACATCCTGCATCATACTTCATGATGATACATTAAATACTTTTGCCCTAAGACTGGAAAGAAGCCAAGAATGTCTGTTATAACTACTCCTATCTAGCATGATACTGGAGGTCCTAACCATTGGAATAAGGCAAGAAAAAATGGATAAAATGCACACAGATTGAAATAGAAAAGTAAAATGGTCTTTATGCCCTGATGATATGTTATTCAGAAATTCTTAAGAATTTCTAAAGTCTACCAAAATAAACCCCAACAAGTAAGTTTACATATACTGCAGGACACAAAATCAAAACAAGCATCAACTGTATTCCAAGTTTGTTTGTTGTACTAGCAACAAACAATGAAAGTAAGACTTTTAAATGGTTGGATGATATTTTAAAAAATCAAACCAAGAAGAAATACAGAATTCTAACAAAAAGCCCAAAACATTACTGTCAGACTCTGAAACTGGAAAGAAACAAATGAAAAACTACAACATATTTGTGAATTAAAAAGTTAATATTAAGACATCCATTTGCCTAATGTGCTTTGTAAAAAAAAAGTGACAAACTCTAAAATGTATACAAAAATACAAAATAACACAGGCAAAACAGTATGGAAGCATAAAGTTAAAAGATTTGTTACCTGTTCCTATAAGGCACCACAGTAACTGCAACAGTTCACAATATTACTGACATCGAGGATACAGACCAAACAGACCAGAATATAAAGTCCAAAAATGGACCTAATAAAAAGGAAAATGAGCTTAGGCAGACATAAGAGTTCCTCATTCAGGAAAGGTCAGTCTGGTGAAGAATGAACAATAAAAATTGAAAATCCACATGAGAATAAATATATCTTGATCCCTACCTCACTACACACACACACACACACACACACACACACACACACACACACACAATGCATTTCAACAGATTATAAATTTCAAGTTATAACATTCCTAGAAAATAATCAGGAATACTACCTCAATAATACTTGCTACAGCTAAGGTCTTCATAAGGTACACAGAACCCTACCCATGCCCCACCAAAAAAAATGGAAATGACAAACTGGACTCCAAAGTTAAATTTTTTCAACTTCAAAAACTACTAAGAAAATGGATTTAACCATTTAAAATATACTTTAGGAATGATCAAAAAGGATGAAAGAAGTTGGCAATAGTTATCAAGAAATGCAAATTAAATATAAATAGGGCATCACTAGAATGACTAAATTTTAAACACTGATAACAAAGTATATGGAAGCAAAGAACTGTCACATCTTGCCAACATGTTAGTACAACCACTTTGGACCACCATTTGGCAGTTTTCTTTAAAACACGAAGCTTGAAAGGGCACAAGTGAACTTGCTTAAAATTTGTGCCAACATTACATGTAAATTATTAATTATGTAAATTTTTTACCTCCAGTGGTGAAGAAGTTATACTATTTACAACTACAAATATTGAGATCTATGCAGAGAAAACAACAGCACAAAAATAGAGCCTGAAAGTAATTCTGAAGTCACAATGATTTTTTTTTTAATGTTACAGGTATATATTTACATTTTAAATAGTATTTAGGAAGAGGAATGAGAGAGTCAATACATTCTTTGCTATCACCTGCTACAGAAACAAACCAGGGTTAGGCATTCCTTTGAGATGTTGCACTTAACTGAATAGATGTTTAAATTTTCATAACTTGACCCAGATACCAAGATTTAGCTTAAATTCCCCTTAATCTTTTTCAGTGAGCTGGTCACCAATTACTATATTAAATAGTATCTCACTCATTTATTTGTTCATACATCCACTCAATTGTCAAATGAACTATGTGTTTCCTTGTGAAGGTCAACGTTGTCACAGATTCATCTGCCAATATAACCTGTCACATTTGTAAATCAGTATGCGAAGCAAAACCAATCTAAGATTATTAACTTTTTCATTTCCATTTAATTTCCTGTGACAACTCACCCACATAGTCACAATGCTTCCTTCATTTCACTAATGAGCTAAACACAGCTTTCACATCTTTTTCACTTCTTTCAAAATTGGATGCATTTGGCAATATCAGCTATGTAAATGGTCAATGTGTAATTCTCAATAGGTTTTGAAAATGTTTTCCTGTGCTGTCACTCATAAAGCTACCTGGTACTGAGTCTTTTCAATAAAAGTGCAGACTACTAAGAAAAGTTATAAACACCAAAGGGCTATATGTTTCTAGCCATCTAGTCATATAAATTGGTATGTTTTCTGGCTCTACAAAATTTGATACCAGCAATAAAAGTAGTGCTCTCTTAAAAGTGAGCAGTTTGTAATTTTCACTGGAGAGGAGACGAACTGGATGCCTATATCCACCCTCCAAGTGTACCAGGGAACACAACGAAATAGCAATTCTGCAATACAAATAGAGCACAAAAATCATCTTGACCATGGAAAACTGACACACGGTGTAAGAAGAACAAGAGGGAATATATGCTTGGAGGGAAAAATGTAAAATATTTTCTAGTATAATCGGATATAGGTTTCAGGAACAGAAGAAAAAATTAACACCTTAGGTATAATTCAAGGCCAAGGCCTAAATCAAAGCAGATTATCAGTTAACTCTTTCTAAAAGGTCCAGTCTTTGCATTTTGCTTCCTTTAGCATGGAATAAACTTTAAAAGATACAAGAAGTCATTTAAATATAAATCCCCCAAAGAACCAAAGGAAGAAGACAACAGCAAGCAGAGGGTGGGTAAATGATTGTTAAATCACAAAGTGTGACAAACCAAGGCAAAGTCTATTCACTTACTGAATTCTGAGTGCACTATTAATTACTCCATACTTTCTATTAGAAGCAATACAACAATCCTGATTTTTCTTTCTGTTGTCATCTAATATCAAGTCAGTGTCATCCAGTATCACCACCACTGCGACTATCACCAGTACAACAGTCTTTCCTAATCCTTGGGGGATATATACCAAGACTCCCAATGGATGGCTAACACAACTAGTACTGATCCCTGTATTTTTCTTGTACATATATACCTGTGATAAGGTTTAATTTATAAGCAAGGCATAGTAAGACATTAACAATAACTAATAGAATAGTACTATAATAAAAGTAATTCAAACTTAGGGGTTATTTACCTCTGTAATTTCCAATTTAAGAAATCACAGATTAGCAGGGACCATTATTGTAAGTATCATCTTTTCTTTAGTTGTCTACATCATAATAGTTTAATAAAAGGTTTGTGTTTTCCTTCACCCTATTCAACCACTAAAACGTTCGTATGTACAGCTTTGCAGCTCTGAAACCTTCCCAGTCCAGCCTTCTTCAAGTGTCTCGGAGAACTACTACTTCCTATTTGAATAAATGTAAACGAAGTATCTTTTACATTTCTTTGGGATCAATTCTATCAGTTGCAGGACCAGGTCTCCCTCCTTCACACTATCACCTATCACAAAATAATTTAATGAGAATATAAATTTTTCAACAGAGAGTTTAAAATTCATTTCATAGGCAACTCTGAAACTTTACCATATTTAATCCTCTTTATTATACCTATAAACTAATATTAATTAACTTAGTATCTGTGGAAACCAATACTTCTAATTATCTTTCTGCAATGATAGAAACGGTTTCCAGGAAAGGGCTAAGCACAGATAACTAGGGTACATGGAGCCAGAGAGGACGCACACACGCATACACAGCAGGAAGGAAAGAAAATGTTCCTGAATCTCCTAGACATAATTTTGTGGGAGAATCAAACCATAAATTTGACAGGCTCCAAAAGAGAAAATCAGTATAGTTAATGAGCATTAGTAGGCCGGGGATATAGCTCAGCTGCACCAGCACCTGCCTGGCAAGTGCAAGGTCCTGAGTTGGATTCCCAGTACAAAAAAAAGCATTGGTAGACAAGTAGACAGCACCAAAAGATACCAAAGTACTCCTACTTGATAGGTAAACCTCTGAAAGCAATCACCAATTACCCTGAGTAAGCAGAAAAGATGATTAAGGTTGAGTTCAATTTTCACCAAATACAAGTAGAAGATCTACTCTCTTACATATCTCACACTTAAATGAGGTTTCATCTCACCTAATCATTTACAAAGTATCATAGAGTTCATAGCAATAACAAGTCCTAAGTCAGTAAAAATCATGTACAAGGCACTTTACTACACTTGATTCAGAATCTCTAGTGGGGAAAAGAAATACATTAGGGTCATTATATCCAGTACAGTATCCAAAAAAACCAGTTTCAAAAAAGAAAGGTCTATCAGGGTTCTGCAACTAAGTCATTAGCATTGGTTCTCAAAATACTATCCACAGATGCAAAATACCCTTTCAAGTCTGAAAGGCCAAAACTATATCCATAATAATAATGATATAATATTTCACCATACTGATATTTGCGCTCCTGACTTGAAAGCAAATAGAACCACTAGTAGCTTAGCACAGATCTATGCTGGCAAAAAACTGTATTCATCACATATTCTCTGTTTCTATGTACTTCTTAAAATTAAAGATGCCAGTTTCACTTAAAAATGCCTTTCATCAATCGTAAGGATTGATCTCATTAAATCTTACCTTTTCAATACAAATGTATTAGTTTTTTGAGGCTGCCATAACAAATTATCACAAACTTGATGGCTTTTTGACATCAATCTAAGTCCTAAGTCCTAATCTAAGTCCTTTCTGGCATTTATTATCCAAGCTCTGAAGAAGTCCAAAATCAAAATGCTCTGGAGGATACAGTCCTTCAAAATACCTGTGGGAGGAGAGAGAATTTACTCCTTCCCTTTTCACCCTTCTGCGGTCCCAGATGCTCCTCGACCTGTAGCTGCACCGCCCCACTCAATGCCTCTACCCTCACACTGCCTTGGCCTCTCCTCTGCGTCTTCTCTGCTGTTTCTGTGTCTCTCCCCACCCAAACACTCATCATTGTATTTACAGCCCAACTGGATAATCCAAAATGATCACTTCATCTCAAGTAACTGCATCTGTAAACACATTTGTTCCAAATAAGATATGATTCACAAATTATAGGATTCGAACATGGACATGTTTTAAAAAGCTGTCAGCCCAGAAGTATATTTAATACTGGATGAGCAAATGACAAATATGTATAAAGTACTTCTTCTGTACAGTGAAGTAAAACAGCTACTCTGAGGACAAGTACTTGTGAGATTGAGTCACAAATTGAACATGATTCTATTCTGCATAGAAGCCATTTCACTTGTAAGTGGTGACTAGCACACAACCATGAAGACACAGAAGTAGCTCTGAGAGCTGAGGGTCTTGCCCAGAAGAACCTTAACACTGCTAAGACCCAGCTCTCACAGCTGAACCTGATGTTCTCCTGTTAAACAGAGTGTGACATCAGACAAGGCTACTCACCATGGTGGATCAAGACAAAACACAAACAAAATATCAACACTGTACAAACGACAAAAAATGACCAAAATCCTCCCTTTCCAGCTAATAAGAACAGTGTCTGCTCAGTTGTGGTGATGCATCTCTGTGATCCCAGCACTCTGGCAGGCGGAGGCAGGAGGACTACAGATTTAAGCCCAACCTAGGTAACTTCATCACTTTGCTAAACAAAAATAAAAGGTCTGAGACGTAATTCAGTACCTCAATTCATTCCCAAGTTGGGGAGAAGCATGTTTGTCAACTAAAGCTTTAGTCCCCATTTATTCCTTTCACAGGTATGACAACCAATTAAATAACTAATCCAACTATCCCACAGCATGTAATCAAGAGCAAACTCCCTTCTTTTAATCCTCCACAGAATCACAAGCTCAAGTCCTACAACGCTGTGTATTAGTCATTTTCCTACCGCTGGGACAAAAATACCTGACACCTGTTACTCAAGGAGGAGAGGTTTATTCTGAGTCACACTATTAACAGGTTCAGTCCATGGATAGTTGGCTCAAGGCATAAATGGCACAGTAGAGAACCAGGAAGACAAGGAGCACTGTTGATCCCACTACAGACAGGAAACAGAACAGGGAGGAGCCTCTTCACAGGCCCTGCCTCCTAACAGCACATGCAACTATGAGCTCATCAGGAGTGACCCATTGGTGAGTACACTGCTCAGGGATGCACTCATGCTCTGAAAGACCACCTCTAGACACGTGAAACTCTGGGAAAAATTTCAGATCTAAAATTATCATTACTGAGCCTCCAGTGTTTGTGATGTGCACTCTCCCTCTCTTATCACAGGTAACTAAACCATTTTGTTCTACTATAGGTATGTTCCCAGAAATCTTCAACTAGAAGGCAATAACAATGGATTTTAAGCCTTGGGCGTCTGCAGGCATTTCCTCAAAATGCACAAAATAAGCCTGTTACTGGCATTACTTATTGCTAATGGTGAAATTCAACCTTTTAAAAGAAAATTACATTTTTGGAAAATGTGTAGGCACTACACACTGGATAGCTTCCCAGTCCTTACAGATTTTTCTAATGAGAGTCCTGGCTATATGAATGGTTTTGGTATTAGAAAGTGGAACAGGTCAATATTTGGAAATCTGCATAACTAAGAGAACCAATATTTTCCAAATAAAACAAGAGGTTAAACGAAATGTAAATAAAAGGTCTGTTCAGAGTATCAGTATATCAATGGATTTTACTCTAATAAAGAAAAGACATTAACTGACAGTTTCATAACCTACATTGCAACTAATCTTTAGGAAATTACCACTAACTGAGCACTGGTGTATCACTGTTCTATTGTTCTTGATGCTAAGACAAAATACTCAAAACCCCAAATTACAGGGGGAAAGTTTATTGCAGCTCAGCATTTATAGAGGGTTCAGTCCATAGTCAGCTGCCTCCTAGGCAAGATGGCATGGCAGGGGGCACTTCAGAGGTGAAACAGTCCATGGCAAAGCAGGGCAGGAAGAAGGTGACAAAGCAGCACAGCAGCAAGCAGGGAACAACAGAGGCAGCAACAACAAACTTGCTTCTCCCTTTTATCTCACTGAGGGTAAATGCCTTTTGATTGGTGCTACCCATATACCCAAGGTAGGGCACCATTAATCCCAGCATCATACAACCTGGATGCAGCCATCTCCAAAAAGCCCGAACTATGACATGAGGATTTGGGGAGACATCGAGATACAAGCCACAGCAGTCATCAGATAAAAATGTGAACAATTAAGTAAAATTAATATTAAAGCATTTCTCCCTTTTCAACTGCAAATGTGTGTGAAGCCAGATTTGCTTAACATTCAAAGAAACATGTTACAACACATTAAACTCAGAAGTTACTAGAACCTGTTTTCAATTCTATTCAACCAGACATAAGGCACTTAACAGTTCACCCCAGTGTCACTCAGGCAGCCTGTCTGTCTGCACACTTACTGTCCAGAGCTTTGTTTGCGCAGGTTTCTTTTCATCCAGCTAGTTCTTGTTTGCATGAGATACACTCATACATTCGTTTGTTTTACACCAACTATTTTATGCATACATTTTTATTTAGAATTTTGTAGTAACCTTTGATATCTGTCTCTAGTATTTATTTTACTTGCAAAAAATAATTTTGTGCTACAATCTATAAAAACTCTTATCATAAATACATTAGATATAATTTTTACACGTCCCCAGAACTCAGTAGTATTCTTTTACAATACAAAATGGGCACATTGAGACACTGAGACTGAAAAACAAGGAAGTGCCAAGAGATCTGCAAAAGAAAAACTGAAAAAGGGAAAAATGCTAGCATATCAGAGAGAAAAAGTCTGTAATATGAAATGGACAGACATAATAGAAGTCTCTTACTGTTGACTATTCAAAATACAGAAATAATATATCTTGAAAGAAAAAACCAAACTTTAAAAATTCCAATACTGTTCAACTATTCTAATAATTTTCTGAGAGGTTTGGACAGAGTTGACCAACACGTAACAAATCATCCTGTAAACAAAAAGCAAGAAAAATATTATTATTAAATATTTATGCACCTCTGGGCCAAACAACATGGAATTCATTTGTTATTTAGTCAAAACGGGGGTTCAAAAACTCATTTACAATTTAGATTAGGACTAATAGACGAAATAATTAAAAAATACAGGACAGCGAAATGCCAACCAAGAGACCCATCACTGACACCTTTACCACTGTGTTTAAAGGGTAGATATTTTATTGAAATTATACCACCCAAAGAAAAAAAGGAAATGTCAATATGACAGAGTAAAGAATACTATTCAAAGAAAAACAATAATGCGAAAAGAATTCAGAAAGAGACACTGCTGTCCAGATTGTGACACTGGGGAGTACACTGAATGTTTTAAGATATCCCATATACAGAAAAATTATTGAATTTGATAAAATTGTCATTTTTATATTTTCTGTTATATTATTTAATAAAAAACAATTTTTTTCTCATCCTGTATTTAAATAATTGAACTGGTAAGCAGTTAAAGAGAATTTTTTCAAAGCTATATACAATGGTACATTTATTGTGTTTCTTTGGGAAGATGGTGATGATTCATTTAAAAGCTGTTTATCTTAGAATGTAATGTGTTTGCTATTATTTTAAATTAATAAATAGTTTTCAAAACCTCAGTATTAATTTCTATTAGAGCAATAGATGTAACAGAGAGAAATCAAAGCTCTTGGGGCCCTAGTGGTTATATAAGTAATGGCATGAACAAAAAAAACACCAATTCAAACAAAGCAAATGCAAACGAAGAATAATACTCAGAAGTTTTTTCAGCTGGGCCTGATGGCGCAATCTGTAATCCCAGCACTTGGGGGCTGAGACAGGAGAATCATTTTGAGTTTGGGGCCAGCCTGGGCTACAGAGTGAGCTCAAGGCCAGCCTGAACTACATAGTGAGACCCTGTCCCAAAATGCCAAAGAAAAAAGGTATTTACCTGGTTCATCTAAGAACTTCCAAGCCAAGAAATAACCTATATCCAGGTTGGGATACTGCAACTATCATAACAAATATAAAACAGATCTAAAAGAACATATTTTCAGACTATACCACAGAATTCCCACAGTAGAGGGAATTATATAAAACACTTGGAATCAACTCACCAATGTAAAAAAGAGTCACCATACACAAAACATACGACTTATACTCTCATGAAATGTTAAAAATATAATTTTGTTATACAAAATATTACTACAAAGTAATTAAACTTATTAATTACTGGAGAGAGGAAGAGGAAGAAGAAGAGAAGAGAAATCAAATTAATAAAAGAAAAAATGAGATAGTATTTTTAAGGACACGTCAGAAAAAGTACCAAATAAAACTGATTGAAATGATTAGAGACTGAAATTTAAACTTCCATCGTTTTGTAATAATTGTAAATTGGATATAGGAAAAGATGGCAGAAGTGAACTGGAAAATAAATCTGAGGAATTAAAATAGAAGGCAGCATAGGGAGATAAATGTAACAAAATAAGAAGGCAACATATATCAAACTGGACCTTCAAAAGAAAAAACAATTCTAAGAATTTTCTAGTACTGAAAAGTGGTGAATCCTCAGAGCAGGAAGGATGAATTTCAAATTAGTGAATATGCAAACAATTTTAAATGCAATGAGAAAGACAAACTACTACAGAAGAATGATAAACTGACTGGGGCGGGGTGATATCCTCAGGTGATAACTCATCCTGAACTAAGGTCACATGCATAAGTGAGACAAAGGCACTTTCAGACGAAGTAAATGTTTAATGTTAACATACTCTCTCTGAAAGAACTAATAAAAACCTGTTTTGAGAAGAAAAATGAATTCAAAGGCTGTGAGGTACCAGATACTTGAGCAAGTAAGTAAATGTGTAGCTGTATTTTTAAAAACTAAGCATTGCTCTCCAAGGAGGAGGAGGATAATAAATGTCGGAGCCCTAAAAAAAACAAAAAGGAAACTAATTTTAACACAGTAATTCTTGAGTTAGGAAAATGAGTAACAATGTTCTAATCGCCTGTGATGTACAATAAAGGCAGGTAGAGAAGCCGGCTGACATTAGGCCTAGTAATGTCCGCATGCTTTTAGAATATATAAAATCAAGAATGGCCACAGAGTTTGGATGTCTAAGATAACCAGGTTCACACAGCAAATTAAAACACAGGGGCTGGGGATATAGCTCAGTGGAATAAGCGCCTGCCTAGCAGGCACAGGGTCCTGAGTTCAATCCCCAGTCCCGCCCAAAAAAAAAAAAAAAAAAAAATTAAAACACAGCCTGCGGAAAGCCGGCAACGAGGGATACTGATACAAACCCCGGCATTTCACCAACTCTCACTCCTCCTCTGAAGACCTCCCACAGCGTCCTTCGCTGTATGAGAGAAGACTTCCAGCATCAACCCAACCAATAAACAATAGAAAACCTTAGTTTTCTCTGCAGATACACATGTGAACGGAAACTCTAATTAATTGCCTTCCCAGTAACCAAAAGATCATTCTGCTGTATACTCCAGGAGCTACAGACAGTTACAGACGCCCAGGATTCTATAAGTGGTTACCCCAATGAAACAACCCTCATCATAAACTGTGAGTTAATCAGACAGCGCAGGAGCTAAGTAAAGGAAGTTCCAAGTAGACATAATAGCATGAGCACAGTCCAAAGACACAAAAGAGCATGACCCATGTGGAAAAACTAACAGCAATTTGAAATTTGCAGTTCTGAACTGGCTGAACTTAACACACATCTCTCTGGCATTCACTCTTAAAAACAAGACAGCGTTATCTCCAGCATAGGTGATAGCACTACCTGTGGCTCTCAGTGAGGCAGTCAGTCTTTTCCACCTTCCTCTCCTCACATGTTACCAAGTTTCAGATGCCTGGATATATCTGTCTGAATTGGAAAGCAGACAGGGTTATATTGCTTAGCCCCAAAGTAACATGAAACCTTACTACTTCTTTATTGCAGAAAATGAACTTCCTTAGCACAGAGGCACTGTTATACTGCCTTTTCTCAGAAAGCATCTCAGTATGAAACAAGTAATTATGGCACTGACTTCCAATAAGCAGTATGATAATTCCACAGGTGAATCATTTACTGGCAACTGAAATCGTACATAGGTGCTGAAGTCTACTGGTAATGTACATCTGAGGTCCACATTGCTTAGAGCCTAATACTGCCTTTTCTCTGACTCTCTAATACCAGGGCTGAAATAGCTGACACCTCAAACACAGAAGACTCCCTTGCCACCCCCCAATGACCAGTAAAAATATCAGTTAGCACCTATTTCTTTCTTAAAAGAGGGCTCTAAAAGTAATTAGGATTTTCATACCCTTACAGTCAACACTGAAGTATATTATCAACAAGTAAGTCAAGTCCTGATGGTTACACACCAGTCTAGCAAGTTAATTACTTGCTAGCAACTCTGTGTAACTGTACTCATTTATTCAAAGTCATTCATTTATGTACTCAATGAGCACTATGTCCCATCATGAAAACAGATGCTCCTAGTCAATATGACATCTACTTCCCTGTTTCTCACATGTTAACCTCAAGAACCATGGCTGGACATGGTGGCACAAATCTACAATCCTAGAACTCAGGAGGCTGAGGCAAAAAGATCCCCACAAGTTGGAGGCCAGCCTGAGCTACATGATAAGCTCAAAGCCAGCCTAAACTACGTATAGACACCCTATCTCAAACACAAATAAACATACACATTTATTAAACTATGAATTCATGTTGTCTTAAAATTCTCACAACCACAAATATGACTTACTGTAACACAAGTCTGCTGCAAATCTAAATAGCTGTGATGACAAACACTTCTTAATAGTAGGTGGTCCATAGCATATGTTAATATCTACTATAATTATAACAAGCCCTAAAACACAGTTGACTTACAATGGTTATAGTAGAGTCTCCAAGGTCACAAGCTGCAAAGAGCTACTTTCACATAGATGAGCATATACTTAAAAGAATCATGTGTTAATTTGTCTTAAGAAAAACAGTGCTGGGTAGTAGGAGGGATATGAAAGCAAACAAACTGGCTCTGCCCGTGTAAATCTTACAGGAATGAAGAGGATACAAAAATCAATGAAATTTTTAAAAATATAATTAGAACTACTATAACTAGAGGCTTATTAGTGATTATATGGGGAAACACCCAATTCAAAGTCATTTTAAAAAGTAGTACAGCGTCAATCAAATTTAAATAAGGGCTTACAGACAGGTATGGTGATGTACACTTGTAACCCCAGCACTTGAAGGCTGAGGCAAGAGGATAGGAAGTTTAAGCCCACCCTGGGCAAATAGCAACACCCTGACTCAAAGAAAAAGTTTTTAAAAAGGGGGAGGGGGTGCTGCAGCCTAGTGTGAAGGACCTGGGGTCAATCCCTAGTACCACAAAATAATATAACTATTTGCAGAATTTAGGAACAAAATGGTAGGCACCCTGTAAATTCTGGAGGCACCTATGTTTCAATACTTCAACATATGAGAAACTTTGGCGGTACTGGGGATCGAACTCAGGACCCTGCGCTTGCTAGGCAGGCGTTTATTCCACTGAGCTATATCCCCAGCCATATGAGAAACTTTGAATTTCCTTAAAATGTCAAAACGTATCAACAAATTAAGAATCTTTACAGCAACACTGAACCTAATCTTCCATGTCATTTAATATCCTCTTAGTTCACTAAGAAATGAACAAAGCACACACTGGACAATTAAATTGAATCAGCTTTGGCTGTATAAAAAAATCTCACTTATTTAGATATAGATCAAAACTCATTTTGCGGTGCTCACATGATAAAAAGTGCATGAACAAATGCCATGCCTCATGGTTAGCAATGAGCTTTGCAATGCAGACGTAAACTGACATGTACTACATACAAATTAAGGATCTAATATGAGGCTGTCAGATTTCTCAAACTGCAGTCAAAATATTTTTATCCCATTTCAGCAGCTGAATTGAAACTATGGCTACAAATATCTTTTCTGGGCCAAGTTTAAAGACAGAGCACCTAACTTACTTAAAAACAAATAGTATCTTGTCATCTTATCCTAAGTAATGTTTCTGAAATAGCTGTAAGTAATCTACAACTATGGTTGATGAAACTTTAATATTAATATTTTTCTTATTCAAATGCTATGATTACTTTTATATAGGTCTAAAAATTCAAAGGAAGGACATGATACGGATTTAAGATAAACTGCAGCATCCTACTTTGTAAACTCACCCCTACTACCACTATTTTGAAACTTTCATTACTTTTAAGCAAATAATAGGTTATTATATTTTTTCCAGTCAGGATACCAACTTGCTTTGGGGAACTGGCAGTGTTATTACTACAGATTCCTCTGATTGTTTTAGGTCTCTGAAAAATTTTGTTCCTTCAATATAATACTGAATTTGAAGGTCAATTAAAATCGTCCATGAAAGTTAATATCTAAATAAAAGTAAGAAATGAATTTTCAATTGCAACTAATATAAACTTGTTTTCATTTGCATGACCTTCTTCTCTTACTTAAAAAAACATATTTTTAAAGAACAGGCTTTTTATTCAAAATTTTAATTTGTATTCTGAAGTTTTTATTTTGGTATAATTTATGCTGAGATATCTACAGATGAATATTCAAAAGTCATTTAAGTGTTAAAATCAGTTTTCAAATCATTAGAAAGTTTTAAAAGACAAAGTCAAAGAAAGTAATTCTAAGAAATGCATTTTATGTCACATCTCACCTCAAGGTAGACTTTATTCCTTAACTTTGTATCATATTATCAGGGTAGCTTTTTCTTTCTAAGGATTTTCTGTTCTTGTTGGTTTGCTCTCAGAAAGTCCACCTAATATACAATGTCCAACTGCAAACAGTGAAATTAATCTGTGTTGGAGATAACTTTATTTTTTAGTAACAACCTCAGGATGCTATTGCTTTGCTCCTTCCCACACCAAAAGTGAGTAACAACCCCTGTAGCCATCTTTCACTCCTTTGTGCTACTAGGCCAACCCAACGGCAGTCTTTTGACATTATGTTTAATGATTCCACAGTACAAAGCTTTAAAAAATAAATTTGGAAAAACAACCATCATGTTGCTGATCTAACACATGTACTACAAACATGAATCTTCATTATTATAAAGATACACTAAAATACAAAGACCTTCCATTGAGAATTCACCAAAGTTTTCACATGCCTTCAAAGCAAAAATACAGTAATTTATTTCCACAAATTTCATAACCCTAGCTTTCTTTGTACATGACCAATAAAATGGAAGCTCCATAATTTGGGATGGTTAGCCTGTGCCAATCCATACTTTCTGCAAATAATCTGAAACCTGTTAAACCACAGCATATTCTCTTTGAATATCAGCCTTGTTTACAGAAATTATAAACTTGAATTATTTAAAGTACTATTACTAGGCATACAATATGGAATAGTAAATACTGGGAATAGTAAAAACTGCATTTCATTATATACATGCTTAGAGCAGAATCAAATCATTTTACTCTCCAATTTATGCCCCCAATTAAAGTAGGATCTACTACCCAGTGGATTACAATTCAATTTAAAGATTTAGTTAAGAAACCCTTTAAAGTTCGCTCTTCTTTCACCAGATGACTTCGGTTATGGCACAGCAGATCTATAAAATATTGTAAAATACAAAGCCTTTTGTCCCATTATTATAAAGCACAACACATTAGACACTAGAAAAGGCATGGTGCTCATTAATATTGTAAATCTTTGATACATATGCATGTTCGGATGATAATATCTTCCACATCTTTATGACCGTGTATGTCCTATCTGATAATTTACAACATATTTTGGACACTTTTTAAAAACACTGTGTTACTATGAGTTTTCTAAAACTGGGGGAGTTAAGACCAAGTAAGGATAAGCCCAAGTGAGGATGACTTTGGGAAGGGCTAAAAAGACAGACATCAGCAGCCCTGTCCTCCATTAGAGGCCATTAATCTGTCATACTACTACTGCTACAATGCCCTTTGATTGGTCCACAGTGGAACTAAAATGGGGTGGAGGGAGCACCACCATGTCCTTCTCAAAATCTGTTAATTGATCATCTACTATGCAAGTCACAGTGACATATCCTAAGGACATCCAATGTCTGTTCTGCATGGAGGCATGCATTATAATGGAGTCTGTTCAAGAATGAGTAGAAATAGTCTATGTTAATTAAAATAAAAAAGAATTGATGAGAGCAGGAGACAATGACAAGACAAAGAGAAAAATAATAATATATTCCTGTGTATTCAAAGATATTCTAACAATCAGATTATCCCACATTCAAATTAAGAAAGCCATCAGTACCTACTGTCAACATTTCAAAGAATGTTTAAAATAACATTACTGTAGCTATGAAAAAAATTATATGACATGCATATATTATGGACCCGGACATTACTTTAACTTTCTCCTAAGTTTAATTAGAATCATTTACTGAAATCCAACACGATCTGCATTATCCACCCAATGAAACCTGTACAAAGGTTTTCAAGACCTTCAGTCTCATAGGACTTTCAATTTACTATCAAGTTCCCCTAAATCTAGATACCCTCCAGCTGAATTATGATTTATTTCCTGTTTTAACCTTTGGGCCCAAGATTCTAAGACTAGTTTCATGACCTGCAGCAGTAATGCCTAATTCCTATCACATCAGTAATACCAGGAATGGTAAAGTATTCACTGATTATTCCGTAATTGTTGGTTTGTGTTTATTTTCACAAGCAAAACATAACTGAATTATACTGTTTACCTGAGAGCACAATCATCCTAAATGGCAAGGTAACATGGAGAGGCGTAATCACCCGTTTACTTTAAATCTGCTACCTAACTGGGGCTGCAGATATATTTCTACCCAATTCAGTAGTACATATCTTTTCATCAATGTTCTATTTATCGAGCACTTCCATCAGAAATAAGTGAGACACAACCATACGCAAGAAGAGTACCTCCCAAAGCATCATAATTTTAGAAGCCTAGTTCACTTGAACTTGGGTAAGAGCTTAACTATTTAGGACAAGAGTTAACTGAGAACTAATAGTTAACTCATTTTGACATATTTGAGCATTTTTAACAGAAAAATCATGAAGACTCACAGTTCGCTGGAATAGTTTCTTGAAATGGCTATTGGGGAATAAAATGCCCACATAGTATTTAAAGTCCCTTGAACTGAATAAATTATTAAGATTGATTTTTATTATGTACTAGGTAAAAACTTTTCCTATTACCTTGGCACTTACAATGGAAGTCAACAGGGAAATATTTTTAATACATAAAATATCCCTTTCTGTGACTCTGACTAAATACATCTAATACTCAAAAACAAGGTCAAGTTGTTTGTTCTCTAGTAGGGAGCTTTACTATGCCCTCTGTACACTGACTACAGCAAATCAGAAGGCACTTAGGACAAGGAGTTAAAGAGATTACCTCTGATTCACATCTGGTAGGCTTTATTATTAAGGTTCTCAACACTAACAGATTCAGTAAATGAATCAGATTTACTAAGTGAACTTTTATCCATGCACACTCCTAGGACTGCCAAAGCACTACCAGCTAAGACTTGCTCATAATTTTTCATTTAAATATACGTAGGCCTTCATTTTTGAATAATTTTTTTAGAATCAGGAACAGCAAGTTCAATGCAAAAGAAGGATTACTGTTCAAATTCAACTTCCAGAAGGGAGCCTGAGAAGTCCCCCTGAACAGTAAGTATCAATCATGTTCACTTCTAATGAGAGCAGTAAGTCAAACTTGGACTTTTCACATTTACTGTAGAAAATACTATACAAATTTATTTAATGATTTATTGACCTAATTTTTCATTCATAATCATCTCCTATACCTTCTCTACTATCCATATATTATGCTTCCACCTAATATATAATGCAGGAAACCTGAATATGTGTACGGTATCCATATATTTCACCTCTTACAAGATACTTCCTTCACCTGATGCTTCTTTTTTATTTTTTCCTCAAATGGCAGGGGCCAAAAGACCTGTGAGTTAGAGCAGAACCACCACCACTGGAGCTGCTGAAATGTCTGATAAGGAAGGTGGGTCCGAATTTACAATTGGCCCTTCCTCTACAATCCTTATCTCAAAATTACATGGTCCACACGTTTTTCTGATATCCCAAGCTAAGAAAGGAGCCCTAGTCAGCAACAATGAGGAGAATATAGGGGTAGGAGAATAGTCTTGCCAAATCAAGGTAATGGCATTCAGAACCGAGAATTTTTTTTTTTACGTGAGGAGGCTTCAAGTAAAAGAGGCCTTTAAAGGTTAACGTTAACAGCTATTTAGAAAGGTCAGAACCAAAGAGGGCCACAAAAATGACTTCAGTTCCAATACAGTTACTACCATGAAAAATGAACTGTCTCGGGCCATGAAACTCACAAAAAAGGAGTTGCATCTAGTCTACTTGTCTCAAAAAAGGAGAAAGACACATGTATGTAATAAAATTATTTTTATCAAAGAATTAAAATACGGTTGGTTTTCCTGAACAATTTCCAATTTTGAGTACTTAACGGAGCTGAAGAGAGACCCTCTGTCTCACTGGATCTCATTCATACATTGTCTACATTAGCAAAGAAGAAAGCAGCAAAGTAACAGGTCCTTGGAGGCTACATCACACTCCATAAGAAAAGAAATCTGATGTGAAGAGAAGTTGAAAATCTTTTTCATTTTACATCTCGTTTTCATATCATTTGTTTAAATAAAGGCTGTGGTCTGTACCATTTACACAGCTAGAATTCCAATAGCACATGCTTAGTAACTGAATAACTTTGGTAACTCAATCTCCTACTGAAGATTTTTTTAACAGCAATGAAAAGATGGAGGTGAGTAGCTCTGCACAAAGAATATATGGCTAAAATCAAACTTAGTGCTTCTTTCGGCAAAAGCCATAGTTTTCCCATTCTTCAAATCTAGGCTCCTGCTACCACAGACTATTCATCTATGAGTTAACAAAATACAAACAGGGTAAAAGTAACCACCTTTCTTATGAGAGTCCCTGAGCCTCCTATTTCTTAACTAAACAAGGGTATGTTTATTTTAGTAAGAACATATACCAATATGATCTTATATTTGTCCAAATAAAAACATGATCATAATTTCATTTACAAGTATACTAAAAAATACAAATGAAGGAATTTATTCATAAGCTGATGAGGCTCTTAAAATGTCCAAAAACTAGTATTAAAGTATATAGAACCCAAACAAGTGCAGGATTTTTTGACACCTTTTTTTTTTTTTTTGGCGGTACTGGGGATCGAACTCAGGACCCTGCGCTTGCTAGGCAGGCACTTATTCCACTGAGCTATATCCCCAGCCCAGGATTTTTTAGTATATTAAATAAAATAGCAACTTAAAAGTACAGAAATAACAAAAGTAGTGACTTTTTAGTACTTCCATATCCTACCCTTTTGCTCTGTTTCACATGGACAAACACAGGCAATTTCTAAAAATGTACCAACACTGCTTCATCAGCGAATTCAATAGAAGGAAAGAGGAACTAAAAAATACATTCCCTATTTTTTAATTGTCTCCTTTTGGCCTGGATGGATCCACAGCATGAAATCCTATGAAATTCCATCCTTAGCTGGTAGTTTCATAATACCAAATATTCCTGATAAAATATAACACCTAGGAGAAGCAGCATTTTAGGACAGGTCTTACTGCCTCATCCTAATCTGAGCCTGAGCTAGTGGGCTGAATGAATTCATACAAAATCTAGATAACGAAAAGCGGCACAGACTAACAAGATGAAGAAGAAAATTCTGCCCACAGTACCACTCATTCAATTTAGATTTTTCAAAGCATGGAGACATATAATCTCAAGAGACTTCAAATTTTCACTATAACTACTTTTTTATTTTGCATTTGCATATCAAATGTTATTTGCACTCTGGATCAATTGGATGACTCCTGGCAACCAAAACCACCAACTGAGCACACTGTTCACTGACAGGAGTTAACACTCCTGGTCACCGCATGAGCCAAAGGGCAGCAAAGGTTCAGATGGAATAAGACACTGAATCATCACACAACCCACCTAAGCACCAGCATGGAAAAAGTAAAAACGTACCATCCACCCCTTAAAATGAATGCTTTTTATCTGAAGTTTACTGGTTTTTAACTTTATTTTGGTTTGGTTTCATAGGTATATTAGAGCTATAAGTATAAAGAAACAGTTTTAAATTATACATTCATCAGATAACTTAAAAATTAACCAATTTAAATAGAATCTATCACATAAACGAGTTAGTGAATTATCCATTTAAAATTGCTTTGGTTAGCCATACCAGTACCAACCTCCTCTAGCCAAGGATCTGGGTCAATTTAAAGGACTATATGAGTATACTATGATAACACTACTTCAGCTAGTATGTTCATTAATATGGATAAAGAAGCACCCAACAGACAGTATTTCCTATTTTCCTTTGTCCACCATAAAGGCAAACTGGAGACATACTTATGATTTAACTATAACAAATGAATAAAACTTTATTGTCAGGCTCTGTGGTAGTCAAAACACACCCCCAAATGTCCACACGCTAACCCCCACTTGCTACAGATGTTAGTTTACATGGCAAAGGGGAATTAAGGCTCATAATCAGCCAACTTAAAATGAATTTATCTTGGATTATCCAAATGGGACCAATGTAATCACAAAGATCCTTCAACGTAGAAAATGGAAGATGAGGAGGCTGGAGTGACATAATGAGAGAACTAGGCCTTCAATCCACTGTTGCTGGCTGTAAGACAATGAGGTCAGTGTGTCGTCTGAGGGAGCAAAGAAATGGATTTAGCTCATTTACAACTCCTGACCCAGCGAATAGTTCGTAGTGCTGTGTTGTAACAGCCACAGAAAGCTAATACAGCCCCTCTATCATTCTATTTTCCCCACCCTGATGTTTTTACAAAGCCAGAAATCTCAACATTTCATTATTTGATATGTTTATCCTTTGAGCTATTTCAAATCCCTTACAAATTAAGATAATATAAATTTTGAAATAAATTATACAAATATGATCAAAGATCCTGAACATCCACCAACAGTGAACTTGCAGTAGATGTTAGAAAATACAAGAATCTAGAGCTTCACCATTCTCTTGCTACAATGAACCTTGATTTTGATAGGTGGTATATACTTTCTCTTTGGGGGCGGTCACCAAAAAAAAAACAAAAAACCTAAGCAACAGATGACTGGTTAGGCAGCTTAAGAACAATGACACTTTCATGTTACAGTATGGAGTAAAAGAGAACCAGCTGTGGCTGCTATGGCACTAGCATCTCAAGCACATGAGGAAGTTGGATGGTGAAATGAATTCTGCTTTGAAGACGTCAGGTTTGAAAGATGCAACGGCACGGAAGGTACTGATAAGAACAAAGCAGAAAAGAGAGAAGCTAAAGAAATGCATCAGAGTAGATAGTAGACAGTAAGGAGGCTAAGGCTGACTGATGGCACGAAAACAAACCAAGAGTAAAACCCCACGAAACAAATAGAAAGAATAACAGATTGTAAAAGCCAAAAAGTTAATAAATTTTAGCCAAATGTTTTAGGTAATTAATATGCTAATTACCCTTATTTGATTGCTACGCATTGTACACATGTATAGAAATATCACACTGTACCCCATAAATATATAACATTATGTGTCCATTATAAATAGATATAAGGGCTGGGGATATAGCTCAGTGGAATAAGTGCCTGCCTGGCAAGTGCAAGGTCCTAAGTTCAATCCCTGGTACCACCAAAAACACAAACCAAATAAATAGATATAAAAAATGATCCACCATAAAGATAAAGAGTCATCAATAAGAAAGATATTAAGGTCAGAGAGAACAACAGTTTCTACATAGCAACCAACAAGTTGTTCTGGAAGGAAGTAAGGAATAAGACTGGTCAAATCTAAGCACAATAGAATCTCAAGTCTATACAGAAAAGCTTGATTATTAAGGTTGCTTCATTTCTAACAGTGACACCAAGAGGTTAACTATAACTACATATCTTTACAGAAAACCCCTTGAGGTGTACTCGCAACCAACTGGACCTAGGATCCTTGATAAATATAGAAATTATCACAAAAAAGAGTATCACATACAAACACCTGCTTCTCAATCCCATAAATATTCTCAAATAGTTAACAATAATCATTTTAACTCAGTAATTACAAAAACCGTAATTCGGTGTTGCTTATGTTATACACACAAACACAAAACTTGGCAACTGAGTTTTTATAAATCATATGCTTTGATATGCCACATAAATCTTGGAAATAATAATATCTCCTTTTTACAGATAAGAAAAGAGGAATTTGAACATGATTGGTATAAGGACATCTGCTATAACTGGGTTGTTACAATTACGCCTTAGGTACAAAAAGAACCTACTTCACTAATGAGTCTGACATTGATCCAGACTACAATCAGAAGCGTTACGTTTATTTGTTGTCTTGACCCTTCCTAGGTCAGAAGAGATCACTAACATGTGTCCAGGTATCTGAGATATCACAGGAGATAATTCTACTAAATGAAAGACCGAAAGAACAGGAAAGCAAGATGTGGTACATCCAACTATAATTTACTAAAATACAGCCCCACTTTTCACTGTGGGACTAACCAAAAGCCTAATAGGCACCACAGTCCATCAAGAAAGAAAGGGTAGTTAGACATTCTAAACAATGTAAGAATGCTACCTTATTTTAGTCAGGCTGCACTACAAGGGACTTGTAAAAGAAGTCAACCCGAAATCTACAAAAGTTACAAAACTACTAGCATAGCACGAAGGTCAGATAAAGGCTATAATACCTTAAATCAACAGATAAATCCAACTACATTTAACAACCTGAATGCTAACTAAATAGCTCACTGGAGTAAATGA
Source organism: Dinomys branickii (assembly GCA_004027595.1). Classification (NCBI taxonomy): domain Eukaryota; kingdom Metazoa; phylum Chordata; class Mammalia; order Rodentia; family Dinomyidae; genus Dinomys; species Dinomys branickii. Next base: position 178,002 of record PVLD010001357.1, read on the forward strand.
GTAAAAATATAAGGTGAATTTAAATTTATCTCTGATCTATTCAGGGGCCTTATTCTCAAGGCAACTGTAAATTTAAATCTTATTGTGCTTGCAGTCTAATTAAAGCAGATGAAGAACCCACTCCGATCTCAATGACTTTGGGGAGACAGGGGAATTGACCTCAGGCCCAAGCGCCTATCCCCGTGCCTTCACTATCAGTGTGCACACTAGTAAGTCCTCTTTTATGTAAGGTTCACCCAGCATACAATAAGCAATCTAGTAACTTCAGGTTGAATTTCACTAAATCAATATATGAAAAATGAACAAATCAGCCAACACAAATCACTTCAATAAAACTCACTGTAAACTAACATTCCTGTGGTTTAAACAATCATCATTGAAGATAAAAACCACAGGCGCACTAATGAAGTCAGCACAGCCAGAGACCACTAAGTAACAGTTGATCTCTCACATAATGTACGTTCTTACAACACAAACTGTCCCTTTCACCTTTCCCCTTACTTTAGATTTCAAAGAAAAATGATCTGACGTAAAACAGCCAATATTTAAAAGAGTACTGTTTCCCAAGTTTCACAATTTATATAAGGCTGAGGTAAGATTTGAACTCTTGCCAGGTGTGGTGGCGCACACCTGTAATCCCTGCCCTTGGGGCAGCTGAGGCAGGAGGATCATCCCCAGTTCTCAAAACCAAGCCTGGGCTACAAAGTGAGCTCAAGGACAGCCTGAACTAAGTAGCAAGACCCTGTCTCAAAAACACCAAAAAAAAAAAAAAAGATTTGAACTCTTGAAATTCACCACGTAAGAGGTGACTGAAAAATTACAGTTAATTTTTTTTTAAATTTACTACAGTAAAAGACTGTCAAGAAAGACAGAATAAAAGTGTTTAAAGTGAGACAGGGTACAGCAAGTATCTGCGAGGACCAACAGCAATAAGAACTACTGGCAGGGCTGGAGGTACAGCTCAGAGGGGTAAGTGCTTGCCGCTAAGCACTTAAGGCCCTGAGTTCGATCCCCGGTCCCGGGGGAAAAAAAAAAAAAAAAAACTACTGGCAAAATGTGTTACTGTCATCAATATTTTTTACCTAAACATTCCTCAAATTTTTTATCACACCTTGTTGATAAATTGTTTATGGTCATTTCTGTCCAATAAAAACTCATTCTCACCCACCTTATTCATTAGATCTGGCACTATGAGGTTTCTGGCTCTTCCCCGAAGTCAAATGACAATGGAAGTACATGTTCTGAGTCAATTCTGGACATCAAGGCTGCCGTACAGTACAACGAAAGACAATACGGAGGACTCCAGAACTGCTTCATAAAGGAGGAAGGACAATGGGGGGGGTGTGTTCAAAGGGAGCAGCAGATATTCTGGGAGGATTAAGGGCAATGTGTCTTTTTACTGTAATAATTTCTTAAATTAAATATTCACAATAGTTTTTCATGCTATCTCATCTTTTATTCACTCGCAAAAATTCAATTGATTGTCTAACTCATTCAAGAGTGCCAGTATCTTCCGGTGCCATCAAGCGTTTCTCCTTTCTATTCTGCTGCAATCCCAGTCTCTTTCTGTTCTTCTCCCCCTACCTGACCCACCTCTTACCAAGAGAGCCGCTTCTAGCCTCATACTGTCTCATGAAAACAAGTAAGCTTCTCAACTACACAGTGGTAATCCGAGTAGTCCAGGAGGCTGTGACAGGAGAATCATGAGTTCTAGCCCAGCCTGTGCAACTCAGCAACTTGGTGAGATACTGGCTCAAAATTAAAAATTACACAGGCTGGAGATACAACTCAGTGTGAAGGCCCTGGGGTTCCTTGGTGCAAAACCAATAAAAGTTCTCCATGTAATGGCTCCAAAAGCCATCTAACTGGGTAATGGGGATAAAATAAAAATAAAAACTAGTGTTCTATTCATAAAAATATATTTATAAGCTCAAATGGATCAGAGGCAATTTTTTTCTATAAAGGGTAACATAGTAAATATTTTAGGAGTAAGGCCCATGGGGTCTTTGTCCCCAGATACTCAACTCTACTGCTGTAGTCTGAAAACTGTAACAATTAGGCAAGCCTATGTTCCAACGAAAACTATTTAAAAAGTGAAACTATCTACCAACATAGCTAACAGGAATATTTGTCTTAGGAGAAGTAGTTGACTGACCCCCAGGCTAACTCAAAAACAGAAGGATACTCTATAAATAGTTTGGGTACACTATAAAGCTTATGACTTCTATGTAACTTACAAGAAAATCACTACGTGGCTATAACAACTTTCACCAAAGTAAATACTTTTATTTACTGGAAGGATTTGCACTTTTAATCATACTGTTAAAATCTACCGTTTTAGTCGTTAGTCGTAAAAGCTGGTTTTCTCAGGCTGTCATGGACATTTCTAGGCTTCTCTATATCCCCAGAGAAAGCAGCACCTCTCACCCATCACAGGGCTTACAAAACCTCAGCTGTGCAAATGAGGCCTCTGCACAGCCTACATTTGTTCTTTCCCACATTTATTCCCCATCAACAGTATCTGTTTTGTCAGGGTGACACCTGGGATATTCTGCCAACAAAATCAGATTTCTTGGAACAATGAGGCAGAAAATATCAGAGAGTTCACTTAAGTTAGCATGTGCAAATTAAACCATCGTAAATGTATCAGTGTAAAAATTCAAACTTTTCTGATTTCCTAGTTCTTGACTGCTGTCTTCCTGGTTGCTCAGCCAGTTAGGTATTTAAAAAAATAGAAGATTTTCTGGAATAAGATATTCTGTCTGTCATAGTTACTAGGGTAAGTGAAATTATGAAGAAAACAAAATCATCTTTTTTTTTTTAACAAAATCATCTTTGATCCTCCTTTCACCTATAGTTAAGTGTGTGATCAATCTTAGGTAAGGATACTCCCTCTCTTACTTTTCATGCTATCATTCTAATTTTCACTCTTGCTCATATATTATCTACTTCACTCTCAAGTGTTTTTCATCACTTATACCTTTTAATAGAATATTTTACATATGTACCCAGGCTGGGGGGTTAGTTCAGCAGTAAAGCATGAGCTCTGGATTCAGTTTCCTCTGTACACACACACAGAAGCACCCGAATGTACTCTCATTTATCATAATCTATATACAGGTGAGTATACATAAAATCAAATACACAGAAAAATGTGTAATCACAGATAAATGAAAAGATATTCATATTCTAATGTTTTATTTCTATAATCCAAAGAGCAAACACATTCCACTTGTGAACTGGCAGGAAGTTTTAAACCTGACACTACCAAAATACATCTTATATATCAAGTAGTACACTCTGACATATTAATGTATAAAGCATTATGAGAACATCGATGATTCCTTCCATCTACACAAAATACCAGGGAAGCCAAACAGTGAAGGTCATTTAAGGCTAGGGCTTCAAGGTCCATATTATATAATGGAAACTGTAAATTAACTGGTGATATGATACACTTCCAACAAAACAGCAGCATCAAATCTAATCACAAAACAGGCCATTCTACAGCCCATTATTCACTGCATCATAAATCTAAACTATTCTGCTAGAAACAAACTCTTTACTGACTAACATGATTTCAACACTAAATGTAGATGATAAATGGAAAAGTTAATGTCTTGGATTGACTATTTTTAAAGGGATAAAACATCCAACAAATATGACATAAATGTTACCCTGTTGTACATACACAAACACTGCACTTATCAGTTCACATCCCTAAGACATCAAAAAACATTTTTCAATTATTAATCTTCTCAATACTACTACTGTAAGCCAAGGACCATGTCACTCACAAAATACTGTTAAAAATTTAATTCACTCATGTAATTACTTATTCATATGAAATGAGTAAAAATTTCCAGAACGATTTCAGAAGAATACATTTCCTTTTCTGTCTTTATGGTCAGTATTTCCAATATTTCATAATGCTTTTTAATTCTTAACTGAGAATTCATCATAGAGACTAGATAGGAATACTCCACTGTTACTTACTCTTGCTTTCCATTTTGTTCTGAATTCAAAATTTTAGGAATCAACAAATAAAAAATCCTTTCCATTTATAATATATTAAAAGTAACAGGAATGGGGGGTTTAACTCATTGGTAGATGACTTACCTAACACAGAGCATGGGATTCAACCTCCGGTGCAAGAAAAAAAACAGAAGTACGACCATGAAAACATGACAGAAGAATTACTGTCCTGTATTCCCAATCATCTCTGGAGCATATTCACAGACATACACACAAGTGTATCTAACTAGTTTTTCTAGACATTTCTCCATCTAATTAAGTTGAGATTATAACATTGGAGTAACTTTAACATTTATCAAAACTTCTACTTTATATGGTCACATAGGCCCAACAAAATTATTTCTCAGAATATAAAGGGGAATGGTTCTAGGATACACCATGGATATCAAAATCTTTGGATGCTCCATTTCACTATATATAAAATGGGTTGGTATTTTCATAGAGCCTACACACATTTTCCCATATACTTTATCTCTAGCACACTTGGAACACCTAGTAGAGTGTAAATATCATATAAACAGTTATTTTACTATATTGTTCAGAGAATGAGAAGAGAATCTGCCCATGCTCAGTACACAGAATTTTTTTAAATTTTTAATTAATACAGTTGGCTGAAAATGTGCGTGCAAAGCCCACATATATACAGGGCACATTATATGTACACAACATATACAATGCTATTGCTTCTTCTGGTAAACATGTGTCCATATTGGAATGAATGGCTTTATTTCATGTAACTATTCATATGTTTATGAACAACCTACATTTTAAGATGCCTGCCATTTCTTTTAATCTAGCAATAATCCACTTTTTGAGCAATTATCAACTTTTTGAAAGCACTTCTTCTCAGTCTTTATCTAACCAATGATAAGCACTTAAGTCATTATATAAATGTGCTGCCTTATCACTGGTCAAACATACATTCTTAATAAGTTCTCCATTGCGCTATTAGTCTATCCATAGAAAATAATTATATATTTGGTTCATACAACTTATCATACAATTAAACAGTTTAAAAATAAAAACTGCTAATAGTCACATTTCCAATTTATGATAAAGAGCAGTACAGTTTCTAACATTGGTTTGGCTCGTAGAAATCAACTCAGCAAGTACTTATTTAGCACTTATTATGTCCTCAATCTCAAAGAGGAAAGTGTAACTCAAATGACATTCTCTGCTACGAATGGCTCAAAATCTAGCAATGACAAAATAACATTTTTTAAAAACTAATATTTAGTATCCTAGGAATATAAAAATCTAAAGTGTTACTGCTCACAATGGTAAAAAGAAATCTTAGTAAGGAGCTCCCACAAGCGTGTGTAAACCACCCTGGCTGTCAGGCTGGTGCAACAAAACTGCTCCCACTTAGGACATTTATCGCCTAGAACAGACATTTGTAAATATACCAAGATGTGCTGCATCCTGCACAGCTCTTGAAACTTCAGAGGAACGATGACGGGGATGAAGCCACGGTGAGGCAGAGCCCTCTTTCCTGATGAAGCAAACTGCCCAGCACCTACATCTACTGCATTACACAAGCAGTGTATGAATAAACTCACCGAGAGCTTACAGTGAGGGTAGGATCTGGGACAGGAAGAATATCTAATCTGTTAGTGCAACAGCGTGTCTTGGTGGCTTCACAGGAAATGAGAAAACTGTATTATCTCAAAGGAAGGTCAAGACACTACATGCACCAGCTTTTCATGGGGCCCTGCCAGAATCATGAGAGGCAGTGGCCTTGTCCTCGAAAACCGAAGACAGAGAGATTCACTTCCAAGTCTGTGACAGTCATGCAATACCTGTACCCTTAGTTCTCAGCCAAAGCACTGCCGGATGTTCTTACAATCAGGCAGGAAGCACTGCTCATTTTACCAAGGCTCTACATAAATTACTTTGCAGACACCGTGTTCCCAATCCCACACAAGATAAAGTAAAAAAGAGCAACACAAATATGGAGACAACCCAAACACTGCACACGCTGGCCGAAGTACTAGGACATTTCTAGTTGTTTTCTTTATCTTGTATTAAGTACACACCAAAAGCAGAGGTGAGTCAACAGGTTCAACCTCAGACTAAAATTGAAGACCCTCCACAAATTTATCTCTAACATGTTGGGGACCACAAATTATAAATTAAAGACAGAATCTATCCAAGGCCTCCTTGCCCTGTCTTGTGGGCCAGTTTTGGAATGAAAAAATCCCACTTTCTCCCGGTCACCACTGACCAGGAGAAATCCTGATGGTCACCGGAGGGTGCCACTTTCAGGGCAGGATAAGATCTGCTGAGCAAAATACAGGTAGGGCACTAGTACCCCCAGGATGGGAAAGGATCTTAGCTTGTTTCTTTCATGATGATAAACTTGTGCATTCTACCACTACGTTGATGCTGTTCCAGAGAAAGTACCCTACCCCTCCCTCTGCGCTTCTCACTAGAAAAACTAAAAGTGAACCAGCCAAAGAGTTCTTTCATCCTTGCCCCCCATTTAAGAACCACTGCATTTGTTTCTGTTTTTTCTTATCCTTCACCAAACCCCTTATTCAGGCAGTTAAGGATCTTGGCCATGTCCCCTGCACTAATATCTCCACTTAAAATACCAGAACTATCTTCACAATTTTAGGATGTCCACTCTCTGTTCTTACCATCTGCCCCAGTCATCACAATCCATGTACTTCTCGCTCTGTTAAAGTCTTTCCTCTCCACGCACTCCATGAAGAAAGGAGCTCTAAAACTGCTAATACTGATGCTGAGAAACTTTACCACATATTGAGACTTCCCCCAGTTCTTTGGAAAGAACTCAAAACTGTATTTTCACTGGATTCTTACTCTCTTTAACTTTTACATTGTTATTTTAAGACACTGGGGTTTCCCTAATTATGTTTTTTTAATTTCCATGAAAAAAAGGACTTTTTACTTGTTGTGCTATATTCCTATTATCTCTAGGATTCTGCTTTGCTCAAATTTATACTCAGAAGAGTTAATACATTCACTGCTTAGGTAAAATTGTCTTAGTACTTATAAATAAACATGTAAATAAACCTATCAGAGGCCAAGTACTTTAACATAAAAAATTAAAGTTCTTAATATGTAGTTCATATGTAATAAAAGTCAGGGAGGATCCATAAATGTGGTACTAAGCACACTAATCTACCTGTACCTATGGGGGGTAAATTCTAAGACTCTCAGTGGATGCCTAAAATTGCAGGGAGAAGTGAATTCTATATAAACATACTGACAAAAATGTTAATTTACACATTAAGTATGCTAAGATTAATACTAAAATAACACACTTATACACTGTAATGAAATTGCCAGCCATAGCACTACTTCCACGTATTAGTGCTACCCGTAACTTGAACAAGGATGACTTGATGGCCCTGTGATACCACTATAGTCCATCTGAAACCCAGACTACTGGCCAGACCTCACTGCGCAGACAACAGGACGGGGGATGACTCACCTCCAGGCAAGACGGAGCGGGATGGCACAGTGCTTCATCACAGCACTCAAAACAGCATGTAATTTAAAGCTTATAAAGTATTTTTGGGGTTCTGCATGTTGTATTTTCTGACTGTGGTAGACCTTCGGTAACTGAAACCTCAAAAACCAAAACATAGATAAGGGGAACACTCCTGGGTCCTGATGTATTTAATGCACTTGAAACATTACTTAAGACTGTAAACATTATTGGACTGCCACAAAGGTCCCTGGAAAAACATAGCGGGTGACAATCAAAAAGAGAAAGGAATTTAGGAATCCAGATATAAGAAGGAAATTGATTTCCAGCATAATTGTATTACTAGCTCAATATCCTTAATCTAAAATGTAGGGCTCACATCTGCCATTACATTTCTAATATTACATTTAGAAAGTGAATCTTAAGTCCACTATGTAAGTGACTTTCAGTCTGAACTACACTTGCTTACAGTACAATCAAAAACAAGCCACAGTGGCAGCAGGTGCTACAGCATCCATTCATTGCTAAAAATATTGAAACAAAAAATCTCTGAGATCAGCTTTTCTAATTGTTTCCTCAAAAACAAACAAACAACAAAGAAAAAACAGTAACAAATGACTCATTTCTGAAATAAGATCTTTCATAACAGAATCTGTTATGGCTTTTTATTTCTAACAACTACAACTTTCAAAGCAACAGCTGTACTTTATACAGATTTTGCAATTTAATTTTAACATTCATCATATGTACACTCTAATCAGTCTTTAAAAAAGAAATTACAAGCCTAAGACAAAATCATTTTTACAAATATTTAAAGGATTGCCCATCATATCAAACACTGTACCAAAGAATTCCATATGAAGTTTCAGAGAAATACAGCTCTTCAGCACTTATTTTCTTACCAAGAAAAACACTTTGCAAAAAACTTATAGGTGACCAATATGATAATGATAATCTTTTTTTTTTTTTCGTCTTTTTGAGACAGGGTCTCACTATGTAGTTCAGGTTGGTCATGAACTCACTTTGTAGCACAGGCTGGCCTCGAACTCGCAACAATCCTCCTGCCTCAGCCTCCTGAGTGCTGGGATTATAGGCATGCACCACTACACCCATCTCCATTATGATAATCTTTTTGGCAAGAGCAATTCTTAAATCACCAAATTTAAACATGTGGTTCAAATTTGGTATTCTTTATACAATTAAAAACTTAGTTCAGATGTGATTTCTTCAACTCAATTTCATTAACGAAATTTTACATTAAATGTGACTAAGTTTAATTTGTAATGTCTTACATATGCTATATGTAATTACATTTACAGAAAAAAAACTTCAGCAGTGACATATAGAGAGAGAAAACAAAGCAATCAGAGGTAGTGTTTAAAAAGAAAATGTTACCTCTTTAAATAAAAAGATCAGACCTTGACCTTTACAAATCAAAGGAACTTTGATGCGATGAAACATGCAAACTTGTAAGCTAACAAAGGAACAGTGAGGGGGGCAATGTCTCGCTCCTTGCATAAAGACTTCCATCAGTAAATGCATAAACGCCTACTTGGGAGAATTACAAAACCCTGTAACAAATCTATTTCACAAACTGTGCATAATGGTGTTTTATCTCCAGCACCACTCCAGCCTTCAGAAGCATCTGCACCTGAACCTCAGTATCCATGTGCAGCCCATTTGTGTTCCTCCATACTGTTACCCCACAGTTAGGCAAGTGCTCGGATTAAATGAGAAGTACCTTGTCAGTGGGAAGTCTCAAACAGGTAACTGGTAACACTGTTGTGATATTTGATGCATTCCTAAATGTCCTATTAATTTGTATTTTAATTCAATTTAGAGTATATACCATTTCAAAGTTCAACCTCTTATATATTTTGAAATTTCTTTTTATGACCTAAAACAGTATATAATGCATTATGAATATATCATGTGAAATAAAGAATTAACCTTCTGCAGTTGTAGTGTTCTAAAATACCAAACAGGTCAGGGCGGTTGATAGTGTTATCTGGATGCTTCATACATTTATATGCCTAGTGATTTTCTGTTTAGTTACCTATATCATTCACTGACAAAGAGCAACTTAAATCTCCTACAATAATTTAGAACTCTCCTCTAGCTCTTTTCCAAAATTCTCCCTCCTCCTCTGGTAGCTCTGATTATTTTACCTCTAGTTCCCATGTTCTCACATCAGAAGGACTGCACGCTGCATATGTGAGTGTGTGCACACACATACACACACCCTTGTGACTATGGTCTATTCTTAGGACAAGGCTACAAACAAAGAAATCCATCGTGTGTCACTGTCAGTCATCTCTTACAAGTTTTCATTCCCCTCTAAGGTCTTCTTACCTTTGCTAACCCAAGAATGCTTAGGTTCTATAATTTTTCCAAAATTTTACCTTATCTGCAGGAGGTTCAATCCATTAACACTTTATTCCATCCTATCAGAAGTCTCTACATAGCTTTTTATTCAGTCTTACTGTGTGCTTATCAATCTCTCTGAAATAATGCTGGACCCAACATACCGCAAAAGACTAAGATGTACACAAAGTTTTTTAAACATGGTACTAACAATTCCATCTAATCAATAATTTAGGGCCATAATATATTCAGCAAAAGAAAGATCATTAATAACACAGTTTAAGATTATTCTGATAGCTGTATTGGAAGATAAACTTAAAGGATCAGTTAGGGGGCTAATTTAACAATCCAGAGGTTACAGTAAGGAGTAGCAGGCCTGTAGAGCATGGGGACTGGGCCACAGAGATGAGTAAGCAAACAAGTCCTACAGACATTAAAAGGCATGTTAAAGGAGAGGCCACAAACATTTTGCCTGGATAATACACATCCTGAAAATATTACATCATTAATTCTCCTCTCTATATTTCTTACACTCATTGTTATCCCCTTGGTCTACCCTCCAGATTTAGGAAGTTAATGATCATGTCAAAACTCCTCCAACCCACGATCAAAGTGGACTGCTCCAATCGAGAGTGGAATTTATCATTCTCAGAAGGGGTAACTCAAGTGCTGTCTAGCAGTTTTTAACACTGCTTCTCCAAAGCTTCTGAACTGTGTGGACAACAAGACGCAGTAACGTTACCTTGCACCAGCACTAGAGGAGGGAGCTGGCCCCCACTCACCGTGGCCAACTTCACAGCCTCCAGCTGTATAGTATTCAACTGAAGAGTTAGCCAAGCCTTGTAGCAACAGTAATTTACGTATCACCCCAACTTCATCCTACTCAAAACTATACACACACTTTGGGCCCACAACAAACCACTGACAAAGAAGTATTTACTAGAATCTAACATCTCTACAGCGGATTCACTCTAAACTAAAATTACTTATGGATCAATATGTTATTTTTTTCCACAGAATACCTGCAACCATCTCTAGACCAAGTTTCACTTAAGGTTCATGTTTTGAGAAAAAAGAACCACATAAAGACAACAGGCCATAGCAATCAAAGCAATCTATAAAAAGAAAGAAATCATGGATGGATCATTTAGGTATAGGAATGAGTTCACAGAAGATATTTACTCTGTATTTGACTTGGCTGTTCAAAGTACACACAGTCAACAAATATTTACTGAATTTTCAGTCAACAAATATTTACTTAAGTTCCATATTTCCAGTACACTTTTTAGTCAAACAGTCTCAAATTTGCATAAATGAATTGGAATAATTCACCAAATGTGAATTTAAGTTTCCATGCCTTCATGTATTTATCCACTCACTCATTTTATTCTGTAAGTAACTACTGAGAAAATGCCACCCTATCAATGAAACACAAAAATTAATAATACTGACTTGTTGCATTAATAAAGTCTTACAGTCCAGTAGTGCATAAGTGTGCTATATGCTGATGTTACTAAGTAAGCACACTTTGGAAAACCTGACTTAGTCCCAGAAAAGTTAACTACTCACTATTTTAGGGCCATATCAAATAAAAGTAGTGGTTTTCATGTGTACGAATTTGTATCTTTCTGAAATTTCTGCTGATAATTTAATCTACAGTCATTTTTACATTTTCTGACTTGGGACAAATACAGGAAAACATAAAATGACTGGAAACAGGTTTGACTCACTGCAAGTACTTGGCTGTGGAAGACCACTATCCACAGGCCCTTCACTCATCTCTGTACACGTTTTAACAAAGACTTTTCCAGATTTTTTCAAGGACGCTTGTATAGTATACAGCTTTAGAACAGCAGCTCCCTTTAGAGCAGAAGGCAGACCAGCATTAATAGAGATAATACCTCCCCTGCAGGGTGAAGGTTGGTCAGGATTGCTACCAGCCTTATACAACTTGGGGTTTCATAAACTTGGAGTTTCCTAAGCTTAGGGTCTCTCACCTGTGCTGCAAACCTTCTCTATGGACAGAACTAACCCTGGCCTCCCTCTGTCTGCATGGTACCTGCAGGTCCAAGGAAGCAGAGGAATGACTGACTGACTGACTGTAAACTTAAAGCTCATGCTGCTCTTCTATGCCATGAGTTGTCCAGCAACATATATGAATATGTACCAGACTAATGTGTGAACATACAACTAGGAGAAAATCATATTCTCATCACAGTTCTTTTTTTTTCTTTTTTTTTACTGGGACTCAAACTCAGGATCTTGTGCTTGCCAGGCGCTATGCCACTGAGCTGTATCCCCAGGCCCTCGTCATAGCTCTTGAAACCTACAAATAACATGTTTCCTTCAATAGAAGAATAAGAAAAGACAGACACATCTGCAATTTCTGCCACAAAACAGGGGTAGCCATAGGTTCAGAAACAGGGAAAGGAAGAGGGGTAACCTAGTGCACACAGTTGATCATGTCAGTGTAAGTCCATTTAAATCTATACAGCCAAGCTGGTGTTAGTAGACATGCTAAGAACTAGGGAAGTAGGTTCCAAAGTGCTGGCAGCATATCCTTGGGTGGTAAAATAACACTTCTCTCCTTTTTGACACAAGGGGAAAATTATCTCTGAAGATTTCAGTCGGGAGCATAGGCAGCCAACCTAATACAAATTTACCTACTTTTTGATTTGCAAAATTCTACTTTACAAAACGTGAGCAAGTAAGTAGTTCAGATAGATCAAAAACCCAAAGAAAACAAAACTAAGTTGATGCAAACCACAGGAGGGAACATTATTTAGCAAGTTCTTACTAAGTGTTTTAGGAATATACAACCACTTCCTACAAATATTTTGAAATTCATGCGCCTTCCAAAATTAGAACCACAGCAAGAAAGGAAACGCTCCTCTGCTCTGCTGTTTCCCACGACCAAACCAATTGATAGGAAAATGTACGCTGGTGGGAGGATGATCCCAGTCATCACCCAACAGAAAGAATAATGAATAGGCCGTCTGAATACAGAAAACCTTAAAAATGTTTACTTGTAGCCAGGCCTTACAGTAGTTGCCACTCAGAAATTGATTCACTGAGTCTAGCAAGGCCAGTACTAGGGAGTAAGTAAGACAACAGGAAGGAAAATAGCACCAAGTCACATCACCCCTGAAAGCAGGAGCTTCATCGTTTATGTGCTTTAAGTCAAGCTGCAATAAATGATTTCTATCTCATGCACGCCTAATTGTTAGGAGGTCCTTCACATATTCCAGCAATATTTGCAGGGCCTCATTTACTACACTTTTTTCTGGGGCTTAATTTTATGCAACATAGACTCTCCACCATGTTGGCTTTATTAGAATTGTAACAAAATAGCACTCTGTTTTCAGTCATTTATTATGCCAAATAAAAACCAGCAGATTCTCTGCCCAACAGTATATCAAGACCGTCTGTCACTTCTATCCTAACAGCCAGCAGGCAAGCTAAAAGAAGGAAAGAAACCAAAAACAGCAACAGCCTTCTGGCAGAAAAAATGCCCTGAGATTGATGATCTGTTACCTGCTTCATAAAGTTTTTTGGTCTGTGGCAAAACACTCTAGGCTTGAAAAAAAAATTTTTAAATCACTTTGTTAAAAGTAAACATACACTTTTTTTTAATCATGTTTTGAGGAAGAGGAAAAGCTACATTATCCTAGGGATGGAAGTGCTATAGACAATGTATTGGTTACTTTCCTCTCATTGCTGAGACAAAATACCCAACACCCAAAATGAAGGAAGGAAAGGTTTGTTTAGCTTACAGTTTGTGGAGGTTTCAGTGCATACTTGACTGGTTCTGAGGCACAGTGGCGCATGGCAGAGGGCAAACTGTTCATGGCGGCAGAGCACAGCAAACACCAGAGCAAAAAGGCAGAATGGCTGCAAGCAGCCTCCTTCCTTCCCTTACATTGTAAACAGCCTTCCCCCACCCAGGGGGCGTGTAGCTTTCACGCAGTCTCTTCCGCAGGCTCAGGATGTACACAAGGTAAGCACCCTGGCTTCCTGCTGAGTCACTCAGCCAAACCTCTAGACTCCCCAAGTTGACACAATGTATTAACCATAACAGACAAATACCAGCAGAAAGGCTCAGTTAAAGAAAAACTATCCTGTGTTACTTAAGTGTGTATCATGTGAAAGCCACTGCAAGAGGACACAAAATCAAGGGTGACCTGATCTCAAAAGACTCTTACTACACACATCACTGTGTAGTCATGTGCCTACCAGGAGTCGATGTAATAATCTGAATCTTCCTGGTTTTTGTTTTTTGTTTTTCAGAGAAGGGAAGGTAAGTCAAGTAAATACTTAGCCTATCTTTGTTTTGTGCTTCTGTAACAAAATACCTCAGAGACTAGGAAGTTGATAAAAATAGAAATGTATTTCTCAAGAGTTCTGGAGGTTGGGAAGTCCAATACTCAGGTACCAGCATCTGGGGTCTGACAAAGGCCTTCTTGAGGTGTCCTTATATACCAGAAAACAAGAGGAACAAATGTATCCTCTCACGGCAGAAACTGAAGAGCGAGCTGCAGAGCCAGCTAAAAGACCAGTATGTGCAGCTTCTTTCACTGAAGCTTCAATTCCAGAAAGGAAAAAGGAGCTCAAATAGCTTAATCATCTCTTAAAGGTGCTACCTCTTATTATTATACTGAATTTGAGAACATACAGTCACATCACACCACAGCCCAATATTCAACAAGGTCAAGGAGTCTTTAGACCCCAATTATGATAGCACCACTTGTAGAAGCAAACACCATTCATCAACCCAAGGGCACAGAAACGTGAGAGATAAACTGCAAAGTTTCCTAAAAGACAAACATTCATTCACTAAACATAATTTCATTCATTAAGCATAATTTATGACATTACATATACATATATTCTCAAACGCCCCACAATATTTTATTGTAATATTACCATACAACCAGGAGACAGATTTTAAAAAGAATGCAGAAAGGAGTTTTATCATCAAAAGATAAAACAACCTATCGCTACTGAACAGGAAACTCTACCCAGAAAAATCACACATTTTTCAGTCCTCACCTATATTAGGAACCCATTTCATAGGATATTTTAAGAACAAATGTCACAACTTTTAGAAAATGCCTCATATATAATATGGTAAGTGTTCAAAAGCACAATTTCTATTTTCTAAACAATCACAAGCTACTTGAACACTTTTCCAAATTTCCTGGCTCAAAATCTAATATATTACTTTTACTAGCATTTTATTGGACATTGTAATAAAGAAGACTTAGGCTGCACTTTTAATTTAAATCTTTTTCAAGAGATAACCAATAATACAGGGATACAAAATGGAAAAAGACCTAAGGGAGGAGACAAACACCCATAAACCCTACAGTGTACCCTACCCTATCAGCATCCCAGGCAACAGGCACTTTCTTTATCTAGGTTCCCTCTTCTACTCCTCCTAGCAAGTGCTTCTACAGGAAAGAAAGGAGCTACATGCAAACTTCTAATAAGCCTTTGTAAGTGTCTTTAAAGGGAAGTATTCAGTTGCTGGCTTGGTTCCCAAAGGCATATGTCTCACCAAAAGTTAATTTCATCTTTACAAAGACTTAAGTAATTACAACTGCTCCTCACAACAACTTAATTAAAGTGTACATTAAGGATCATAATAAAAGACCTTCACACTATAAATAATGAGCCTCATTGCCTCCTTCATGTCACAATCATGTCTCTGGCTACTTTCAAACACAGAGAGTAAGTAAATGAGATTAATGTCAACAACCTTACAAGCTTTTAGACTTCCTGTTATTATGAAAAATATAAGAATTCACTGTCACTATCTCCACGTTTAAACACAGAGCGAAGAGGAGAGAATTCACTGCAAAGCATCATTCCAAATTTCTCTTAGTTGTTACTTCTCCTGAGTTCTGAAAAGGCATTAACTGGCACACAATAAATAAAAACATAACAGAAGACCTTCTATCAAGAGTAAACTTACCTAAAGAGGGGGAGAGAGGCTGGAGGGGAGAGGAGTGGGAAAAAAAGAAGATATAATACCATGTGCAGGCACAAATTCCCTATGATCAATATTATCACTATATATATCTAAATTGTACCAATGAAATAAAAAGAAAAAAACAGTACAATTACCTGTAACGCTTTATTCTCTTTAAGATCGATCCCAAACACATCACGCCGCTTCACTTTAAGAAAATCATCAGGTTCATCTTCTTCCTCATCATCTCGGTTGAAGAACTGCACAGGGACATCCTTAATCTCCTGTCCCTCATCAGTATTAGCAACAAACTGAGTTTGAGACTCTCTTGTTTTTCCAAGTTTCTCTTCTATTTCTTCATCATCTTTTCCCTCCTCCTCCAATTCTTCATCACTAGTACCACTATCCAGCCTGTACTCTGTTTCTTCTAGGCCTTTCGCACCCTCCTGTAGGATGGACATTTTCTCGCTGAAATAGGCTCTAAATTCTTCTATTTCATCATTGGTGAGGGATGGAGTACTGCGCTTAACTGTTCTATTAGCCTGGCTCCTAACCACTTTTTTGGTGGGCTGTTTCTGCATTTTCTGAAGAAATCTCACTCGCGGCGCCATAGCAAGACCAAGAGACCTTAAAACGCAAAAGAAGAAAATTATCTCAGTATACTTGGAAGTGCAGTGCATTTACAGTATGACTGAACAGAGTACTGGACTTACAGCCATGTGTTACCATGTCCAGCTTAATACATTTTTCTTTAAGAGGCACAGTTAGCTATACTCTCTTCCCCATCTCTCTTATCAGGGCCACAGTTTGACTAAGCATTTAACTTGGGCAGCTTGACCCCAGGTCTCCTGTCAGATCTGGTGACAGTTGTCTAAATTGAAGGCTTGTGCCTAGAAAGTAAAACTAGCCTAACTCACCTCAAGAGTTACCACAAATCTAAGTAAGAGATGTCAGAAATCACACCCACAGATGCTCCCACTGCAGACGAATTCACTGCACTTCCCCCTCGGAAATATAATTACAGTCAATGGTCTCCACATCGGACATTCATTCCTAAATGTTCCTCTGAGACACAACTCAATACTAACAGGTTAAATGATCCAAAAGGCATGTCCAAAAACATTTTAGATATATGGCTTTTCTTTGAGTAATGGATGAACTAAAAGAGTACTGAAACACAAACAAGGTAAGTCACAGTTTAAGCACCAGATCTGCCAACTTTTACCTCAGCTTTTCACAACATAGGATATTAACATTGACCAGGCAGGCCTATCTCACTGTTGCTGTGAAGATCCAGTTAAGAAATACATGAAATGTACAAAAGTACTTTGTAGAATATAAGTTACTACATAAAATGGCAAATCCAATTCTCTAAAAAAAGAAAACTGAGTATCATCACTGCCTATACCCTTTCTGAAACATACTATGGTACAATCACTGCTATAAAATAAATTTTAATTTTAAAAATAACCAAAAAAATTGTTTTCTCCACATAAAATCAAAATTTATTTTAAGATTAGGTCTTCTTAGCTAGGTGTGGTGGTGCATGCCTTAATTCCAGCACTCTGGAAGGCTGAGGCAGAAGGATTGTTGTGAGTTTGAGACCAGCCTGGGCTACAAAGTGAGCTCAACGCCAGCCTGAACTGCACAGTGAGACCCTGTCTCAAAAGAAAAGAAAAAAAGATTAGGTCTTCTTTCCCACTGAAGATCAACGCTATCAGCTTTCACTTAATTTCCACTGGTAGAATAGAAACAAACTTTTTTAAAAAAAGAACACTTCATTGAATCCCCAGTACCAAAAAAAAAAAAAAATGCTTCAGTAAACAGCTAATGTTGTAACATGGATTCACTCTCCTTTCCTACATGATAAGGGTCATGCCAGAAACAGAGGTGTGGTACTAAAAGGCACAGACTCAGAAATAGGACTGTTGAGATTCAAACTCTGGTGCTGTCACTAATGGTATGATCTCAGGAACATTATCTAATTGATCCAGACCTCTGGGTGTGGTGACACATGCCTATAATCCCAGCACTTTGGGAGGCTAAGGCAGGAAGATCACAAATTCCAGCCCAGACTGCTCAACTTAGCAGACAAAAAAAGGCTGGGGAATTCACTCAGTGAAGACCCTGGGTTGAATCCTCAGTGCAAAACACACAAAAAAGCCTCTTCAAACCTTTTCCTATTTGCAAAAGGAACTGATAGAGTAACTAGCTCATAAAATTGTTGTAAAAAATGCATTTATATGCTTTTTCAGCTACTAAAACTGAGTTTCTTGAAGAAATATAAATAATGTCAACACTGAGCACAATGACCTACACATTAGACATTCAAAAATGTTTCTTCACCAAATTTTTTCAAACTTTCTTTTATATTTTACATACATAGCATTATTTCAGTCATCAAAGACTTAGAAAGGAAATTATACACAAGGAAATTATAGACCTAAATATCCACAAATACTAAAATCACCATTTAATGTATATTGGGGCTAGGTATATAGCTCAGTGGAATAAGCGCCTGCCTAGCAAGCGCAGGGTCCTGAGTTCAATCCCCAGTACCGCCAAAGAAAAAAAACAACAAAAAAAAAAAAACCATTTAATGTATATCAATTTTAGATCAAGTAAATTTTCTACCATTTTTAAGCATCACAAAAAGCAAAAGTCTTCAAATATAAACATGACATTTACTTAAGTCTGATGGAACAAAACACCTCCTAAATATAGCCCAGCCATATTAAAAATCCTGTACCCATTTTGGTTGATAATACTCCAGGTAAGCCAATCAGAAAACCAAGATAGAATGTCACATACAGCATAAAAATCGGCTAAAACCTAAACCATAAATTATATTCAATCATTGTGAAAGTATGAACTGGCAAATAAGCAAACAAAACCGTGTTATCCATGGCACATGGTTTTCCACCCATGAAAACCCAACAGCCTTAACACTGCTACTAGCAATTTAAAGGTTCTAAAATAGTGTAACTGACAAATTACCTGTTACATTAAACTTTCGATCTAAAATCAAGAATAGAAAACAGTAGCTCACACAGATGAAATTTTCTGTTAGGCTAAATTTAAAGTTAAGAGCACTCAAATTCCTAGAGAACGGGCCAAACTTACAAACCTGCCTAGCAGGACTTCATCATCATCTGGGAAATGCCATATTGATATTCAAAGTAAAATAAAGCTCATGGGTGCTTCTGTAAGAGTCTATCAATGCGGGCTGGAGGTACAGCTCAGTGGGCTAAGTGCTTGCCGCTGAGCACCAGGGCCCTGAGTTCGATCCCCGGTCCCGGAAAAAAAAAAAAAAAAAAGAGTCTATCAATGTTTTTCTTACAAGGAGTACTCTCTTAAAGAATGAACACTTTATAGGTGAAAAGCATTTGTTTTTAAAAATCCTTCAAATTTTCAGCCAAAACAAAAGCCGTTCATATAATGGTAACCTCAGTCACTAAATACTTCTATGTTGCCAATTAACTGCAAGCATCTATATAACATACCAAAACAAAGAATGCACACGACATAGAAATATGAAACATTTTCTTGACAGCAAGAACTGAACAACTAGCTAACAGAATTGATTTAATCTTTTTCTTTGTAAATCTTCAACAGATCCTTTTACTGTAAAGCAGAGTGGTTTAAACTAGGACTCTCAGATAATCAGCCTGGAAACAATTCTCCTCTAACTTTGAGGATTCACAATAATAGCAAAACTGGGCTGGGATGTGGCTCAGTGGTAGAGCTCTTGCCTTGCACGCCACAATAATAGCAAAACTGTGTACTTACAGTGCGTATTCATTAATAGGTAACTTGCTCACATCAAATACTTCTTTATCCTTCATAAGAAACACTGAACGTATGTAGGAGACAAAACACTGCAAAACAAAAGGTTGAGAAGTACAACATAATAGAAATGGAAAATGAAGTTAGACCAAAACACAAAAAAAAACTAACCAGAAGGATAAATCCAGCAGCAGTGAAAACCACCAACAGGTCAGCTCATCTTCATTCTGCACACATACACATAAAAAAAACCTACCTTTCAGAACTGTAACAGCAGAAAAAATTGCGCACTTGGTTTCTTCAAGCCGACTCAACACAGATTATCACCCTCACAAAAGCTACTCTAAAATGTAATAGTTACAATAAAGAGAACACATGGATATTGGAATCGTGCAGAGTTTCTATGCTGAGCTCCTCATTACATTAGCTAAGCAAATTTCTTGTTTCTCTAAAGGACAGTTTCTTCAGCTATCAAAAAGGTAATAGTAACATCTACTTACAATATTACAACAACAAAATGAAAAAATCCATATACAATACCTACCATATCTTCTGTAATATAGGAAATAGTAGTAAATGTTTCTTATTATTACAGTGGTCAAAAAATAACTTTTTTCAACAAAACAAAATTTTATGGAACTAAATGAAGCTTTACTAAATCACAACAGAAAAAATGTTTTCCTCCTTTTTTACTAAGATTTCAAGTAAGTCATCATCCCTGAAATATCTTTTCCCATTTTTGTTTTTTTTTAAAAAAACTATACTCATATCAGAACTTTACAAACCAAAACATAAATGTCCTGGACTACTGATAAAATTAACAGGTACCAAAACACAAATTAATTACTTTTATTTTTAAATTAACTTTTGTAAATGTATTTAATCCTTCTCATGTTTCTTAAACTTCGTATTTTTCTCTAACTTTAAACTAAACTTTTTTTGTTGGGGGTAGATGAACCCACGGCCTTGTGCATGCAAGGCAAGAACTCTACCACTGAGCCACATCCCCTACACTAACATTTTCTTACCCAACTAACTCTAAACAATTTTCTGTCTGCATAGGGATGGACAAGAATTAATGGATAATTATTTTCCTCTACATCCACCTATAAAAAAAGAAAAATCACTCCAATTGCTTATCATTTTACTCCTATCTGAACTATAACAAAGAGCTGGAAAATCACTTCTGTGAAACTAGACAGCTTGCTGTGGTTGGTAACACAACCATTCTGCTAAACTATGCAAGATACCCAATAAATCACATCATTTATTGCAATGTGCTATTCTATAATCTTCATTCTGAGAAGCTCATTTGTTGTATGCACAAACCAACAAAACAAGATCCTTCTGATTTTCCTGACAGATAATGGAATGACCCCCTAATTATGCAGCAAGTCGTGACATTACAGAATTCATACATGTTTTTTAATGTGTGTACTATTTTCAAAGCTTCTAAAAAAAAAAAAGCTCCCTAGCTTAAAGAATGCTTGCTAGACAAAATATGCACACAGATGAGTTTATACACAAAAATTAAGAAAAATAAAGAAAATTCATTAGTTCAAAGATCCTTCTCATTAAATTTATGTGAAGTGACCTTATAGAAGTGCAACTTTAAATAGTTTATTTAGTATTTGGTTTTCTCATACTTTAGATTAATCTCTCCTGGTGTAGCACAGTTCTCAAAGACATGGATCTGAATCTCCAGACTGCCACTTTTAATAGCTATGTGACTCTACAAAACTTTTAATTTTCTCAAGCTAGAAGTTATTATCTGTAAAAAACAAAGCAAAAGCACCTACCTACCATGTTTTTAGCAGAATAATTTGCAATAGCTAAATCTTGAAAACAACTCAAATGCCCATCAACTGAGGAATGGATAAAAAAGATGTTGTATTTTTATACAATGCAGTACTACTCAGCTATAAAGAAAAATAAACTCAAGGATTTTATAGGTAAATGAATGGAACCAGAGACATACTGCTAAATGAAACAAATCAGACTTGCATGTGTAAACATATTGTCTCCCTCGTGTAAGAAATTGAAAGAGTAAATAAGATACAAAAGTTACAATAGATATTGTGAAAGAGAAACTGTTCAAAATGAAAGAACTAGGATGGGGCAAAGAAGAAAAGATGGGATAGATACACACACACATACACACTGATACACACACACACGACAGCTAACTGTACTACTAATTTCTATTAGTTCATTCAAAGGAACAGTTAGTGTTCATATTGTTCAATCAACCTTACATGCCTATATCTGGTAATCTGAGGAAGAACTTTGAAGATAACAATATGCAATATAGCAACCATTATTAATTTCCTACTATCTTGTTTTAAAATTCTGTATTTGTTATTATTCTTTTTAAAATAAAAAATAATTTAAAAAAGCACCTACGTCATAGGTTGTTGGGAAGGTTAAATAACATAGTGCATGAAAAGCCCATGTAAAACACTCATGTCATGACTAAGTGCCTAGCATATAACAAGCTCTCAAATTCCTGCTGTCATTAATATTATTTTAAATATAATGATAAATCGATAACATATAAAGTAAATTAGGAAAAAACAGAAGTGTTGATCTTTAAGTAAAATTTACTTGCTTGCTGGGAATATCAAGTTTTAAAAAAGCCTGACTACTGAACATTTTACTGCCTGGCCTACACTACCAACTTCGTTGCCATTCCCACATCTTCTTGTTATTTTCTTCTTTCCATGCGTTGGGGTTTGGGGCTTATTTTGCAAGGAGAAACAATATAATACAGGACACATGTTTTATATGATTATTTATAATAGTCACCCGAAGAACGATATACAAAATAGTGCAGCAAATCTGTCCACACACTATAGACCAAGAATCCAGCCCAGGACCTGGATCCCATGAAAATGTCCTTCATGAGTCCAGCTGAAGAGCTAGAGCTCATATCAGTGCCTTCCACAAATCCAGCTGGAGGCCCACAGCCCATAACGTATCTCATGCAGGCCTCTTTCATGGGTCTGTTCTGCAAAGGCCCAAACATCAATGGTGGAATCTAGGAAGTCTGTGCCAGCGGGATAAAGGATCTGTGCTAGCAGGCTGAGGGATCTGCACTGGAGCCAGGAAGCGACACTCAGAAGAACCAGAGCCCCCCCCCCCCCCGAAAGGTGCCACACCCATCCTCAGCAACAGTGAGGTCCTGAGCTCGTCCAATGGTGAAGGCAGCTGAGTTCCCATCAGGAAAGCCAATGCAGCAAGCTTTTTCAGGAGACTGAGCTGTGCACCAACTTCCACTCCGGAGCCAGCAAGCCATGTTCAGAGCGAGGGCCAGAGCTCCCACAAAGTGAACCAAAGCTATTTTCAGTGTCAACAAGGTCCCAAGTTCCTCAAAGGATGAAAATAGCCAAGTTCCTCAGGAAAGCCAGCATGACAAGCTCCTCCAACAGAACCAATAGCTCCTTACAGCTTCCACCGGCTCTAACAGCCTTTCTCGGCTCCCAATAGCCTAACTTCTCCTTGTCCAGTTCTGCCTCTTTTGCTGCTGGCAACAATCCGCAGGTGGGCCTCCAGTTGGATTCCTGGGAGGCACTGTTATGGCTCTAGGTCTGCAGCTGGATTCATGCAGGGCAGTATTGTGGGATCCGGGCCCTCAGCTGGTTTCCTTGGTCTCAATGCGTGGACAGATTTCCTGAACTCTTCTGTATATCATTCTTCAGATGACTATTATAAGTAATCTTATAAAACATGTGTCCCATATTATATTGTCCCCCTCGCAAAAATATCCCCCAAACCATGACAAAATTGGTATCGGGAGTGGGCCTCCTCAGAGGATGAAAACAGCCAAGTTCCTCAGGAAAGCCGGCAGGACAGGCTCCTCTAACAGAACCAACAGCTCCTTACAGCTTCCACCGGCTCCAACAGCCTCTCTCAGCTCCCAACAGCCTCACTTCTCCTCCAGTTCCGCCTCTTATGCTGCTGGCAACAGTCCCCAGGCGGGCCTCCCACAGCCAGCACCGCGCTCACTCAGTTCACCTGGGGGCTGTAAATTGACCACCAGTTGTCAATCCACTACACCATGTCATCTATCTGCCGAAATAGAATCCCGCCTCTGAATCCCTACTCACTACTCACCTGTTGATACTGTACAGGAGAAGTAAAGATCATATGATTACAATGTAAGATAGTAAAAGAGTGGCAAAATCACAGGACTTCCTAAAGAGACTCATATTTATTAATTCAAAGATTAGACTGAATAGATTAGAATGCACAATGCAAAATTATTTCACATCTCCCTTTTCCAAAGAATCTACTGTTAGACTATGAACTAAAAGAATAAGTTGAGCTAAAAGTAACCCCTCTCTACAAATAACTGATATTGAAGCAATATATATGGTAATTAGTTTGAATTAGCTATTCTAGAGTGATGCATATTTCAAAATAAGTTGTATACGATAATATAATTTGTTGATTCAGCAAAGTTTTCAATATTATTTTTCTTATCAAAAAGATTTTAAGTCCAGAAAAGCAATTTGTGTTGAATAATTGAATTGTATTGCTTCCTAGAAATTGAACCTATTACAACATACTAATCTTAGTCAAGAAAATGCAACCCAGACTTACAGCAACATTATTAAAGAAATGAAGTTTACACAGTATACTTTATATCAGGCCACTACACATCTGAAAATCATCCTAAAGAGGACTATCAGTAGGTCTCTTTCAAGGCTATAGATAGGTTATTACAAGAAACACTTCCAGAAAATTTAAAGAGCAATCTAGACCTATCAACACAAAAATCAGTTTCAGTATTTGAGGCATGACCATGCAACATAAAAGTAGCACAAAAAATTTAACATTATTATATATGCCATTCCAATAAAAGTATCAAATTAAAAGATGACTCACCCTTTGAGCTCTTTCTCTCAAATCTTGATCTTGGGCTAAAAAGGATTCCAATCTTTTCTGGACATCTATAAGTTTTTCTGGATTGATTCTTTGTAACAAAAATAGATAATAGTTAAACTAAGAAATCTCAATTTGAGAAATTGTAAATAGTACATAGTATTTTCCTATTTATTATTTTTAAATGTATAGTATTATTTCTCATCAATGAACCAAATTAGACCTGTATTACACTAGGCCTACATCTCACTCTGTGTTCTATAGATAATATAGAAGAAACAACATGTCAGACACTTCTCTAAATGCCCCATGCTAAGTAAGTGAAGGATACTTACCACAACAATTAGCACTGATTATTTCTTCACTTTATAAAGATAGAAAGTAATTTACCTTGGGAAGTAAATTAATGAAAGAAGTCAAATCTAATGCCATTTTTGTAAATGTTCCCATTTTCAGTCAAATATTAAAGTCAATTTCAAATAAGTCATTATTTTTTATTTTTTTAATTTATTTTAAAAAGGAAAACAAATTAACAGACATCCATTTACAAAATAGCATAAGACTACAAATATTGATTTACCTATTTAGAAATGAGACACAACATATCCGAAGCATTCCTCAAAACTGCCCAGGAAAGCTACTGGAAATAACAAAATTTTTACAAGGGTCTAGGTTTCCAAAAAAAGCGATCTACTTATTTTCCTTATTTTAGACTGAACTACTTTGTTCCTGGGAAGTCAGAGTGATGGTGAATGAAGTTATTTTTTATTTCAGAAAATGTCAAAGCAAATAAAGATAGAACACTTCTGCTGTCGACAATTACCAACTTACGGCCAATTTGTTTCTTCTACAACAACTCCACCCCTCATCTAACCACCTTCAAAATTATTTTTAGGCAAATCAAGCCAGGGTGTTTCAATAGCTGTAATACAAGTGAGACTGATGGATTCTACTAATGCTCAAACTGCATATCTTCCAAGAGGGAAAAGCAACATCCTTTGAAACGGACAGGCAGCCACAAAATAATTTCATCAATGAGATTTCACCCTTCCAATTTTCAATGCTCTCTAAAGCTAGCAAATTTTGCTTTCCATCTCTTATTTTCTCCAGTCTAAAAAACAATTTAAATTTAAAAACAAAGTCATACTTCCGACTTCGAGTAGTATAAATAAGGAGTTTACAAGTCACTAAGCCATCTCAACAAGAAAGAACTGAATGTACACATCCAACAACTCTTGGATGTGTTAGAAGTGTGCGGACACAGGGTGAACCACAGTCCTCAAGAGACAAGGAGGTGAACACAGGGAGTAACAGTTTAGTGAAGCAGCATAAACCAGTATGGGAACCAGTGGCTGAGCAGGAAAGCTAAACTGTAATTCAGAAATGGCTGAAGGTTCAGAATGGACAAGTTTGAGAAAAACTGCAGGCAGAGCAATTCAGGAATGTATGAGGTCCCTACACTGTTCTAAGTTTTACCACCCAAAGCCCAACCAGGTTCACACAACAAATATTCAAAAAATTCCCAGCTAGGGATATAGCTCAGGGGTACAAGCACCTGCTTGGTAAGCGCAAGGTCCTGAGTTCAATTCCTAGTACCAAAAAAAAAAGATTAAAAAATTTTTAAAATCCCTTCATGTGTCTGACACAGAGTGGCAGAGAACCAATCTAAAAGACCTTGATGTTCCTAACTGATTTCTCTTGAGGGCTTTGTTACCAAGAACCCAGTCTCCTGGGGCTTTATCAGAGCCTCTCCGCTATGCTTTGGATTTTAAATGTCCATCAAACGCCACAGATTGAAGGCTTGGTTGCTAGTCTAGGACACTAATGGAAGGTGGGGGAATCTTTAGGAGATGAGTCCTTATAGAAGGAAGCATTGCAGGTCACTCATGGGCCTCTTAAAGGGGCTATCAGGTCCCCAGCCCCTTCCTCTCTCTTTTTGGTTTCTGGCTGCCACAAGGTGAGCAGCTTTCCTCTACACGTGCTCCCCAACGTGATGTTCGGCTTCACTCTGGCCTAAAGCAAAGCAGCCAAGAGAGTGTGGGCGGAAACTTCTGGAGATGGGAGCTAAAATAAATCTTCCCTACTTTCTGGGTGATTTTCTGAAGTATTTTGTCATAGCAGTGAAAAGCTGACTAACACCCTAAGTGACCAAGAAAGGGAAAGCCAAGTATAGCCACCCAGTCCGGTTTAAATTGGGGAATGAGTGGTAAGAGGTACTTGTGAGGTTCACCATCCAGAAGCACAGGCCAAAATCTAACCATACTATTACAAAATGCTTCCCCTTTCCTTCCACACACTTTACCACTATATGAAGGATTATTTACATCAGTTCTTTCTAACCCATACATCATGTCCACTGATTAACAAGTCATATGAAAACATTAAAAAAAATGAAGACAGATTAAAAATAATGAAGACACCCTGACCAACCCTGGCAGCACTATCAACATAACAAATTTAAAAACAATACACTACAGGCACTAACGGGCAAAGCAGACAACATAAACAACGTGAGGAGAGGGAGGGAAATCGTGAAAATGAATCAAGAAGAGTGCTAGAGATAGAAAACACAGTTGGAAATGGCATCGTTACTAGGCTGGGTAAGACTGAGCAAACTACGCAAGCGTAATAAAAAAAAAACAAACACAAAAAAACTCCACAAAAGAAAAACCGAGAAAGTGGACTGAAAACACAGGGGAGAAGGGTGACTACAAAAGAGTCCCTAAGCTTTCCCCAAAGCTAAGGCCGACACACAGCCAACCAGACCTTAGGGTTATTCCTCACACGTATTACCATGTATAGAAAACTACAAAAAGTTTGTAACCCATTAAATCACGTATTCTTACTTTTCATAGGAATTTTATTCCAGTGTATTTAATTATGAATTTTATATAGGCTATAATATCATCAATCAACCACACGTGACAAATGAAATCTATCCTCATCAACATGCTTCTCTTTCTCTCTTAATCTGCTAGCCTCCGAAAAACCACTTAGCAAGTATCCCTGTT
This sequence comes from Dinomys branickii, assembly GCA_004027595.1. NCBI lineage: Eukaryota > Metazoa > Chordata > Mammalia > Rodentia > Dinomyidae > Dinomys > Dinomys branickii. Next base: position 205,507 of record PVLD010001357.1, read on the forward strand.
CTCATTCTGGACCCACATCACTTGGGGGTTTCTATCCTGCATCTGGGTCTTATTTCAAGCCATTTGATTGCACTTATTCCCTTTAAATAAAAACATCGGGATGGACTAATGACTAATTGGCCCATGATCACACTTAATTGTGTTGTGGATACAGAGACCACAACTGCAACAGAAAACAAACTCTTGGGGTTTGTAGGGGGCAGTGTTGGGTATTGAACCTAGGCCTTTGCACTGAGCCATATCCCTCAACCTTTTTATTTTTGAGACAGCATCTTACTCAATTGCTAAATTGCCCAGGCTGGACTTCAACTTATAATGCTCCTCAGCTTCCCAGGGTGCTAGGATTACACACATGTGCCACCAAGCCAGGCTTCTAGACCTGTTATTCGTTAAAAGCATGACTTGTGTTTGCTTCTGAGGCAGTTAGGAACTTAACACTTTTGATTAAAGAAAAAAAAACAACTAAAAAAAAAAAAAAACGACTCTTCATTTGGGAATACAGATGCTCAATAAGTAACTGAAAGCAAAACAAAGTTTGACCTTCATTTTGTATTCTTACTACTTTAAAACTTTCGGTCAGCTCTTTCCTCAGATCTGCATGTAGGCACCATGATCATTTATAGAACCCTGTACCTAAAATTTGGCAAAACAACACTGACAAGCCCTGAATTTACATAACCCATCTCATTTCCCTTCAAAACTGATTATACCAAGAGATTTACAAGGACATTCAACTATGCCTAGAAGTCTTCATAGGAAGACAGAATATTAATATGTCAATTTTTACCCCCATGTGATCTACAGATTCAATGTAATCCCCATCAAAAACCCAACAAGTTAATTTGTGGATATCAACAAACTGAATCTAAAGTTATATATATGGAAAAACAAAAGACCTAGAAGGGCCAGCAATATTGAACAGAACATATTGGAGGGCTCACACAATCCAACTTTAAGATTCACTATAAAGCTTTAATAATTAAAATACAGAAGAGATCCGGGGAAGATGGCGACCAGGTGAGCAGCAAGGGAGCGAACCTCCTTAATAAACACCACCAGCTCGAGACAGACTTGGCGAGCGTGAATGCCGGGACCTCGGCTGGGAAGTATAAACTGGGCGTATTTCTCTGAGATGCCGGGGGAGATGTGGTAGGGCGGACCAGGCTGCCGGGGCGAGACGTGGGAAAGCC